>SJYV01047202.1:360781-371491 GCA_006410875.1 Neotragus pygmaeus
ATAACCCTGTATGCGAGACAGCAAAAGAGACACAGATGCTTAGAACAGTTTTTTGGGCTCTGTGGGAGAGGGAGAGGGAGAGGGTGGGATGATTTGGGAGAATGGCATTGAAACATGAATAATATCATATAAGAAACGAATCACCGGTCTAGGTTCAATGCAGGATATGGGATGCTTGGGGTTGGTGCAATGGAATGACTCAGAGAGATGGTATGGGGGTTCAGGATTAGGAACAAGTATACACCTGTGGCGGATTCATGTTGATGTATGGCAAAACCAATATAGTATTGTAAAGTAAAATAAAGTAAAAAATAAATAAATGTAATGGGACATAATAGAAAACTTTTCAAGCACTGTAGTTAAATCTAACCATAAATATTACACGGACAGAAGAGCACTGGATAAAGTAAAAGAACAAAATAGTGGATAAGACTAGGGACAAAGATTAGGGATTATGCTGTTGAAAGTATTTAGTAAGAGAGTTTGAAATGATGAAGTATGAGGATGTAAAAGACAGGTTTAAAGAAATAAAATGAAGAGATTTCACAGAACAAAGTGAATGAATGGACACAGTGGTATGACGAAGCAGTGATCTCTGAAATTTGGTTGCTGTAGTTTTGGTTCTTGGTTAGATATAATCTGTGTTTTTGATGCTCCTTTATAGTGATCTGGGGTTGAAATAAAGAGGCAGGTGCCACATCTCTCAATAAATCGAAGTGATTTGAAAATTAGTAGCTATTAGAATACATAAAGATAACAGTATAATGAGAAAATTTGATCCTTAACTGGAGGAATTTTTTTTAATAAAAGAGGAATAAAACTGATTGGAAAGTGTTGTAAAGGGTCAGAAGAATCTTTTTAAATACATTTTCTGCAAGATATGGGGATAGAGGGCAGAATCTTCCATTTCTAGAGGGTAGTGATAACTTAAAATAGGATAAATATCTGAAGAGTATAAATAATCTAGGAAAAGATTAAGTGTGTTGAGATGTTTATTGACATTTGATAAGATATATGTTGAATGTATAACTGAGAGAATTAAAGACTAACTCAAAAGATGGATGACAGTCTAGCAGAAGTTCTCAACCAGGTTGATTCGGACATCCATGAGATATATGACAATGAATAGAGGCACTTTTTGGAGAAGAAAATNATATATGTTGAATGTATAACTGAGAGAATTAAAGACTAACTCAAAAGATGGATGACAGTCTAGCAGAAGTTCTCAACCAGGTTGATTCGGACATCCATGAGATATATGACAATGAATAGAGGCACTTTTTGGAGAAGAAAATGGCAACCCACTCCAGTGTTTTTGCCTGGAGAATCCCAGGGATGGGGAAGCCTGGTGGGCTGCCATCTATGGGGTCGCACAGAGTCAGACATGACTAAAGTGAATTAGCAGCAGAGGCACTTTTAGTTTTCAAAGCTGGGGGCAAAATAAACAAGGATATGTTATTGCCATCTGGTGAAGAGAGGCTAGGAATCCTGACAAATATCCTATAATGTATAGGGTATTCACCCACAACAAAAAATTACCTGGCCCATACTATCAATACTGTTGAAGTTGAGAAAATCTTGTCTGGGAATTAGTGTGAGGATTTGGAAAAAAATTAATAGAGGAAGAGGAGAACTGAGAGTGTGAAACAAAGAAAGAATGGGATTTAAAGTATCAAAAGAATTGTTGTTTTCAGCCCTTGCTCACCTTAACTTAATTCTAATTTATATGGCTTTCTAAAGCACATGAGAAAACCTTGTGTGTTGTAACTATTTAATAAGTTTTTAAAAATAATGTTTTCACCCTAAGAAAAGGGCACCATCCTACACTGTTGGTGGGAACATAAATTGCTGCAGTCACTATGGAGAAGACAATGGAGGTTCTTCAAAGACCAAAAATAGAGTTGCCATGTTGTTGCTGTTCAGCCATCAAGTTGTATCTGATTCTTTGCAACCTTGTGTACTGCAGTATACCAGGCTTCCTGGTCCTTCAATATCTCCAGGAGTTTGTTCAAACTCATGTCCATTGAGTTGATGATGCCATCTAACCATCTCATCCTCTGCCAAACCCTTTTACTTCTGCTCTCAATCATCCCCAGCATCAGAGTCTTTTCCAAGAAGTTGACTCTTCATATCAGGTGGCCAATGTACTGGAGCTTCAGCTTCAGTATCAGTTATTCCAAAGAATATTCAAGGTTGATTTTTTTTTAGGATTGACTAGTTTGATCTCTTTGCTGTCCAAGGGATTCTCAAGAGTCTTCTCCAACACCACAGTTCAAAAACATTAATTCTTTGGCATTCAGTCTTCTTCATGGTCCACTTCTTACATCCATACATGACTACTGAAAAAACCATGAAGTGAAAGTTTATTAGTCCTGTCTGACTTTTTGTGACTCTGTGTACTGTAGACTGCCAAGCTCATCCTTCCGTTGAATTCTCCAAGCAAGAATAGTAGAAAGGGTTACCATTACCTTCTCCAGGAGATCTTCCTGACCCAAGGATCAAGCCATATCATATGTGTTATTCCAAAATATAGGTTGTATTTTGAGTATAAGCTTGAACTTATATATACATGACACTGTGTTATGCACGCCATTCTTTTCCTTGTTGGTTTCATTAAAGACTATGTTTATTGCTTTGTGCACAGCTACAATAACACACAATTGGCTGTTTCAAATCTCTGCAAAATACTTTAAGGTTTGAAATCAGTATATTTCCCCCCACAGATTTCCCTTTGACTTACTGAAAGTACAAATAATAGGACAGTGAACATCCGCACATGTGCCTCTTCAGCATATTGTGTTAGAATTTCTATTGAATAATACCCAGGAGTAAAGTTAAGCCCTAGATGAGAAAGGCACTCATTTGATAGTTTCTATAGCTTGTAGTTGCCAGGGCAACTATCAGTGTCACTTGATAGTTGCCAGAGCTTGTCCCAGAACCTGATGCAACTTGAAAGACTTGGTGATATTTGTAACACTGAATCTCTACACATTTGGCATCATTCAGATTTCTGACATTTTCAGGCTTAACACATTGGCAATTTTAATTATCACTTGCTTTATTATATCAATATTTTATTTAAAATTATATTTAATATTTTGAGATTTCACTTCCATGAATTGCTGCATATAGTATTTCACAGTTTGGGGGTTACAATCCTCTGTTTTCTAATATGTTACAGATATTAATTCCTCATAAGTTTTAGACAATATAAAGGTCTTCATTCCACCATCTTCTTATTAATTTTTTCCAAGATGTTTGTGATGCGCTTTATTAAACGCAAATTTGGAAATGTCAAATTAATTAACTTTCACTTATGGTTTCAACTTTTTTTAAAGAAATTCATTGAAGTATAAAATACATATAAAAAAGGCACTAGTCTTTTTAAGAAAAGATATTGGGGAAAATGAAAGTCCATGTGGAAAAAGATAAAACTTGTATCTTACACTAAAATGTAAAAGGAAAATCTATAAAACTTCAAGAAGAATATATGAAAGAGAATTTGTGTACCATCTATGAAATAAAAATTGACGAGTTGGAGTTCATTAAAATTAGCAATGCTTGCTCTCTCTAAGCGAAGAAGGCAATGACACACCACTCCAGTACTCTTGCCTGGAAAATCCCATGGACAGAGAAGCCTGGTAGGCTGCAGTCCATGGGGTCACTAAGAATTGGACACAACTGAGTGACTTCACTTTCTCCTTTCACTTTCATGCATTGGAGAAGGAAATGGCAACCCACTCCAGTGTTCTTGTCTGGAGAATCCCAGGGACAGGGGAGCCTGATGGGCTGCTGTCTATGGGGTCACACAGAGTTGGACATGACTGAAGTGATTTGGCAGCAGCAGCAGCTCTGTGTAAGACACTATTAAGAGAGTCAAAATACAAGCCACAGACTGGGAGAACTGTTTGTAAACCATGTATCCAATAAGAGTAATTATACCCAAATTATACAAGGAGTTCTTTAAAATCAACAATAAGAAACCAACTTAATTAAAAATTGGGCAAAAGATAAATACTTCATCTAAGAAACTATGCAAGTGGCAAATAAACACAGGAAAAGATGGTCAACATCATTTGTCTTTAGAGAAATTTAAATCAAAACAACAACGACATACCAATACACATCCATGACAATAGCTAAAATCCCAAAGCTGACAAAATCAATTGCTGGTGAGAACCTGAAGCAATAGGAATTGTCATTCATTGCTGATGAGAATGAAAATGTTATATCCACTTTGAAAGATAGTTTTGCACTGCTTATTCACTCTACAAACAAATCTAGCGGAGGTGATGGAATTCCAGATAAGCTATTTCAAATCATAAAAGATGATGTTGTGAAAGTGCTGCACTCAATATGCCAGCAAATTTGGAAAACTCAGCAGAGGCCATAGGCCTGGAAAAGGTCAGTTTTCATTCCAATCTCAAAGAATGGCAATGCCAAAGAATATTCAAGTAACCACACAATTGCACTCATCTCACATGACAGCAAAGTAATGCTCAAAATTCTCCAAGCCAAGCTTTAGCAATAGGTGAACTGGGAACTTCTAGATATTCAGGTTGGATTTAGAAATGGCACAGGAACCAGAGATGAAATTGCCAACATCCACTGGATCATCGAAAAAACAAGAGAGTTCCAGAAAAACATCTACTACTGCTTTATTGACTATGCCAAAGCCTTTGATTGTGTGGATCACAAAACAGTGTGGAAAATTCTGAAAGAGATGGACATACCAGACCACCTGGTCTACATCTTGAGAAACCTGTATGCAGGTCAGGAAGCAACAGTTAGAACTGGACATGGAACAACACACTGGTTCCAAATAGGAAAAGGAGTACATCAAGTCTGTATATATTGTCACCCTGCTTATTTAACTTATATGCCGAGTACATCATGAGAAATGCTGGGCTGGATGAACCACAGGCTGGAATCAAGATTGCCAGGAGAAATATCAATAACCTCAGATATGCAGATGACACTATCCTTATGGTAGAAAGCAAAGAAGATCTAGAGAGCCTCTTGATGAAAGTGAAAGAGGAGAGTGAAAAAGTTAGCTAAAACTCAACATTCAGAAAACTAATATCATAGCAGCTGGTCCATTCACCTAATGGCAAATAAATGGGGAAAGAGTGAAAACAATGACAGACTTGATGATTTGGGGTTACAAAATCACTCCAGATGGTGACTGCAGCCATGAAATTAAAAGATGCTTGCTCCTTGGAAGAAAAGCTATGACCAACCTACATAGAGCAGAGATTAAAAAGCAGAGATATTACTTTGCCAACAAAAGTCCATCTAGTCAAAGCTATGGTTTTTCCAGTAGTCATGTATGGATGTGAGAGTTGGACAATAAAGAAAGCTGAGCACACACACACACACACACACACAAAAGAATTTATGCTTTGGAATTGTGGTGTTTTAGAAGACTCTTAGTCCCTTGGACTGCAAGGAGATCAATCCAGTCCATCCTAAAGGAAGTCAGTCCCGGATGTTTATTGGAAGGCCTGATGCTAAAGCTGAAACTCGAATATTTTGGCCACCTAATATGAAGAAATGACTCATTGGAAAAAACCCTGATGCTGGAAAAGATTTAAGGTGGGGTGAGAAGGGGACAACAGGACGAGATGTTTGGATGGCATCACCGACTCAATGGACATGAGTTTAAGTAAACTCCAGGAGCTGGTGATGGACAGGGAGGCCTGGTGTGCTGCAGTTCACAAGGTAGCAAAGAGTCAGACAGGACTGAGTGACTGAACTGAACTGATTCACCTAAGAATAATTTTATCATAAGATCCAGCAATTGTACTCTTCAGTAATTAACTTTTATCCACACTAAAACCTGAATATAAATTCAGCTTTATTAATAATCACCAATCAAGCAAGATGTCATTCAACAGTTCAGTGATTGAAACAAACTTGGTATATCCATACAGTATGTTACAATTAACAATGAAAAGGAAGTAGCTATCAATCCAGGTAACATCATCAGGCATCTAAAATTCATATTTTTAAAGGAAAGTTATCAGTCTAAGAAGGCTATATACTATTTGATTAGTATTATATGACATTCTGGAAAAAAATTATGGAGCTGATAAAGTAGTCAGTGGTTGTCAGGGGTACAGGGTGGGTATGGCAAATAGGTAAAGCACAGACAATTTCTTAGGATGGTGAAACTATTTTGTATGGTACTGTACCACAGGATAAATGGCACTATACATTTGTCAAAGCCCACAGGACTTCACAGCAGAGTGAATCAATCTTTTAAAATATCATTTAGGATGCTGATGAATTCCTAGGACCACCACAAGAACATATATATGTTTCATTTTAGTCAATATACTTAGAAATAAAAACTATATTTTCCATCTGGTGTCATATTCCTTCTGTCTCCAGGACTTTCCTCAACATTTCTTGTCAAATAGATCTGCTAGTGATGATTATTTCAGTATTTTGTATGTCTGAAAAATTCTGTATTTATCATTTATTTTGAAAGATATTTTTGTGTTTTTTAATATTAATTTATTTATTTTAATTGGAGGTTAATTACTTTACAGTATTGTATTGGTTTTGTCATACATCAACATGTATCCGCCAAAGGTATATACGTGTTCCCCATCCTGAAACCCCCTCCCTCCTCCCTTCCTGTACCATCCTTCTGAGTCGTCCCAGTGCACCAGCCCCAAGCATCCAGTATCATGCATTGAACCTGGGTTGGCGACTTGTTTCATATATGATATTATACATGTTTCAATGCCATTCTCCAAAATCATCCCACCCTCTCCAGAAAAATAAATGACCAAATCAAAAAATGGGCCAAAGAACTAAATAAACATTTCTCCAAATAAGACATACAAATGGGTAACAAACACATGAAAAGATGCTCAGTATCACTCATTATCAGAGAAATGCAAATCAAAACCTCAGTGAAGTACCATTTCATGCCAGTCAGAATGGCTGCGATCAAAAAGTCTACAAGCAATAAATGCTGGAGAGGGTGTGGAGAAAAGGGAACCCTCTTTCACTGTTGGTGGGAATGCAAACTAGTACAGGCACTATGGAGAACAGTGTGGAGATTCCTTAAGAAACTGGAAATAGAAATGCCTTATGACCCAGCANAAATGCTGGAGAGGGTGTGGAGAAAAGGGAACCCTCTTTCACTGTTGGTGGGAATGCAAACTAGTACAGGCACTATGGAGAACAGTGTGGAGATTCCTTAAGAAACTGGAAATAGAAATGCCTTATGACCCAGCAATCCCACTGCTGGGCATACACAGGGATGAAAGATATTTTTGTTGATAACTTTTTCAGTATTTTAAACGCTGCCTTCTGACTTGCATTGTTTTTGACAGGAAATATACTGCCATCTTTATCTTTGCTTTTTGTGTATGAAAGTGAAAGTGGCTCAGTCATGTCTGACAATTTGCAACCCCATGGACTGTAGTCCATGGAATCCTCTAGGCCAGAATACTGGAGTGGGTAGCTATTCCCTTCTCCAGGGATCTTCCTAACTCAGTCACTGAACCAAGGACTCCTGCATTGCAGGTGGATTCTTTACCAGCTAAGCCACCAGGGAAGCCCCTTGTGTATAAGATGTCTTTATTCTCTAGCTGCTTGTCTTTATCACTGGTTTTTAGGGAATTTGATTAAGATATGCTTTGTGTAGTTAAAATCTTTTTTCTTGTGCTTGGGTCGGTTGAACTTCTTATTTGTGGGTATATGGTTTTTACCACTTTGCAAAATATTTCAGCATTGTTTCTTTAAACATTTTTGTTGTTGTTGTTTTCCTTCTCTCCCTCCTCTCCTCTAGTTACATATATATTAGGTCAGTTTAAGCTGTCTGTGGCTCATTGATGCCTTTCATTTTTCAAAATTTTGTCTTTCTCTACATATATCTCTCATTATGCCCTCATACGGCAGGAGAACTGGAAGAGTTCTCTGGGGTATCATTTACAAGGGCACTAATTCTATTCATGAGGCCTTTACCCTCATGGCCTAATTGTCTTCCAAAGGTCTCACCATTACTTAGGTGTTAGGATTTCAATATACGAATTTGGGGGGCAAAATTATTCAATCTATAACAGAACCCATCTAGGTCTGTATTTTATTTGTACTTGCACAGTTTTAAATTATGCATTGAATTTCATTAAAATATATGACTATTCAGATTTTCTAGGTTTATAACACATAAGTGGTAGCCAATTATGACTTCACAAAAAAAAATTACATAATGCATAGGAAAGTGTAAGCCATAATGATCAGAAGACAGCCTAAATAGTAAAAAAACAGATTTAGATCTTATGTTCACAGCAAAGACTAAATAGTCATACTAGATGCACACAAATCATAGATTTTATTCAATATCTAATTTATTAAGAACTCAACAGACAAGCACCAAATACAGAAAAAACCTTTTTTGAAGTAACCTGAATCTTTCAGAAGCAACTTCCAAAAATGTCCCTATTCTTTTGCATTACATTATATTAGGTTTTGGAGAGGCTATGGCACCCTACTCTAGTACTCTTACCTGGAAAATCCTATGGATGGAGGAGCCTGGAAGACTGCAGTCCATGGGGTCGCTGAGCATGAGACATGACTGAGTGACTTCACTTTCACTTTTCACTTTCATGCACTGGAGAAGGAGATGGCAACCCACTCCAGTGTTCTTGCCTGGAGAATCCCAGGGACAGGGGAGCCTGGTGGGCTGCCATCTATGGGGTCGCACAGAATCGGACATGACTGAAGTGACTTAGCAGCAGCAGCAGCAGCAGCATATTAGGTTTTGGATTAACAGACTAGTTTTAAATAATGTATGTGAAAAGTTTTTTCAAGGGAAGTTATTTTAGTTAGGCTCCTTGGTTTTGTTCCTCCTCAGTTACACAGATAAGTAACGATGCTATATATAACCCACACATTCATAATTATTTTTATTGACAGTAAAAATATAGATTATAATCTGTTAACACAATTGTCTAATATGCTTTATTTCATTGTTTGTTTTTTTTTTTTAAGGAATTCTGGTTGTAGTCATTGGCATTTTTCAAGGCACTCTGGTCAAGATCATTCATTCTCCCAAGTATGGAAGGAGTGATTTAGAAGACTGCTATGAATACTTTCCTTTGTAGGTAAAGATAGGTTTTAGATTTGAAATATAAAATACATTACATAGAAAATAATTTCATAATAATGTTGCCATTTTGAACATATGTTGTCCATTTGAATATATATGTCACAATCCTATAATTTTACTTTATGAGAACTCTGACACATGTACACAAAGAGATACATACAAGATATTAAAGCAGCATGTTTGTAAATAACAATATATATATATATACACACACACACACAAATGAAAAAAGTAAAAAGTGAAAAACTTAATAAAACTTATGAAGAGGAATAGTTAAATACATTTTGGTATATACATACAACTATTACTATATAGTAGTAAAAGCAAATGAACGAGAACTCACAATTCACAATTGTGAATAAATCTCACAATTGTATTATGCTAACAGCAGTTGAAGAAAAAGCATCCAGTATAACCTATTTCTATATGAAATATACAATTTTGCAGAATTCTTAGGGATCTATACATATATAGCAAATTACAAAGAAATGCATGTGAATTATAAATACCAAATCTATATTAGCCATCTCTGAGTGAGAGAGAAATGTGTTCAGAAAGGGGTAGCAGAAATTCTAAAATATAGTTGAAAATTGCATTATTAAGAAAATAATGGGCATATTTTTCTGGATTATAATCTATATTTATATTTGAAATGTAATTACCATATACTGTATGCAAACTAAAAGAATTTTAAAAAATTGTCAGAATATTTCCCAGTAAATTATTACAAATTTTATGAAAAAGAAAAATCTTATAATTCTCTAGTTCAAAATAATAAAGGAGTTTACAACCCAGGGAGGATAGAGAAATGGGGGAATTCACAAAAGTAAATAGATAAATGCAAAAAAGCAAAATGGCTGTCTGAGGAGGCCTTACAAATAGCTGTGAAAAGAAGACAAACGAAAAGCAAAGGAGAAAAGGAAAGATATACGTATCTGAATGCAGAGTTCCAAAGAATAGCAAGAAGAGATAAGAAAGCCTTCCTCAGCGATCAATGCAAAGAAATAGAGGAAAACAACAGAATGGGAAAGACTAGAGATCTCTTCAAGAAAATTAGAGCTACCAAGGGAATATTTCATGAAAAGATGGGCTCAATAAAGGACAGAAATGGTATGGGCCTAACAGAAGCAGAAGATATTAAGAAGAGGTGGCAAGAATACACAGAAGAACTATACAAAAAAGATCTTCATGATCAAGATAATCACGATGATGTGATCACTCACCTAGAGCCAGACATCCTGGAATGTGAAGTCAAGTGGGCTTTAGAAAGCATCACCATGATCAAAGCTAGTGGAGGTGATGGAATTCCAGTTGAGCTATTTCAAATCCTGAAAGATAATGCTGTGAAAGTGCTGCACTCAATGTGCCAGCAAATTTGAAGAACTCAGCAGTGGCCACAGGACTGGTCGGTTTTCATTCCAATCCCAAAGAAAGGCAATGCCAAAGAATGCTCAAACTACTGCACAATTGCACTCATGTCACACACTAGTAAAGTAATGCTCAAAATTCTCCAAGCCAGGCTTCAGCAATACGTGAACCGTGAACTTCCTGATGTTCAAGCTGGTTTTAGAAAAGGCAGAGGA
>SJYV01047202.1:372795-456055 GCA_006410875.1 Neotragus pygmaeus
TGCTTTATTGACTATGCCAGAGCCTTTGACTGTGTAGATCACAATAAACTGTGGAAAGTTCTTCAAGAGATGGGAATACCAGACCACCTGACCTGCCTCTTAAGAAACCTATATGCAAGTCAGGAAGCAAGAGTTAGAACTGGACATGGAACAACAGACTGGTTCCAAATAGGAAAAGGAGTACGTCAAGGCTGTATATTGTCACCTGCTTATTTAACTTATATGCAGGGTACAATGTGAGAAATGCTGTACTGGAAGAAACACAAGCTGGAATCAAGATTGCCAGGAGAAATATCAATAACCTCAGATATGCAGATGACACCACCGTTATGGCAGAAATTGAAGAGGAACTAAAAAGCTTCTTGATGAAATTGAAAGTGGAGAGTGAAAAAGTTGGCTTAAAGCTCAACATTCAGAAAATGAAGATCATGGCATCTGGTCCCATCACTTCATGGGAAATAGGTTGGGAAACAGTGGAAACAGTCTCAGACTTTATGTTTTGGGGGGCTCAAAAATCACTGCTGATGGTGACTGCAGCCATGGAATTAAAAGATGCTTACTCCTTGGAAGAAAAGTTATGACCAACTTAGATAGCATATTGAAAAGCAGAGACATTACTTTGTCAACAAATGTCCACCTAGTCAAGGCTATGGTTTTTCCAGTAGTCATGTATGAATGTGAGAGTTGGACTGTGAAGAAAGCTGCGCGCCGAAGAATTGATGCTTTTGAACTGTGGTGCTGTAGAAGACTCTTGTGAGTCCCTTGGACTGCAAGGAGATGCAACCAGTCCATTCTGAAGGAGATCAGCCCTGGGATTTCTTTGGAGGGAATGATACTGAAGCTGAAACTCCAGTACTTTGGCCACCTCATGCTAAGTGTTGACTCATTGAAAAAGACTCTGATGCTGGGAGGGATTGGGGGAAGGAAGAGAAGGGGACAACAAAGGATGAGAAGGCTGGATGGCATCACTGACTCAATGGACGTGAATGAGTGAACTCCGGGAGTTGGTGATGGACAGGAAGGCCTGGCGTGCTGCGATTCATGGGTTGCAAATAGTCGGTTGCAAAAATAGTCGGACATGACTGAGCGACTGAAATGAACTGAACTGAAATAGGTAAATGGGGCACAGATTATTACAGTTACAAAAATGAAGTGCATTTTCGTCTAATTGGATAAATTAATGAAATCAAAAGTAGCAACAGAGCTTGTGTGGGACACTCATTTGCGCATTGTTGGCCAAACATTATCAAAAGAAATAATGAAAATAGACCTGATGGAACAGATATAATTCCTTTAGTTATAGCTAGCTATGAATATAATCAATTCCTTGGTGAGGCTTATCTTTAATTTGATCATATTCTAGGTAACTTGTCTCAATGCTATGTTAACAAAACAGAGAACTATGTATTGTTCTACTGTGCAGAAGCAATCATTCTCAACTGATTTTGTTTAATTTTTATGAATTTCTATTTTGAATAATCTCTTCCCATGTTATATTTAGAAAAGATCTGAAATAGTCCATCTGACAACTGGAGTGAACATACTGATGCCTAGAGTCCGGGAGTTGGTGATGGACAGGGAGGCCTGGCGTGCTGTGATTCATGGGGTCGCAAACAGTCGGACACGACTGAGCAACTGAACTGAACAGAGTGGGTAGATAAAGTAACCAAATAAACATTACTTCCCAAATTTCATGAAAATACATCCAGCTGCTAGTAATTATTTATATCTTTAAAAGCATTTTTGGTACATTTTGGAAACATCAGTTAAACAAATTTTAGATAGGTTTCACGTCCATATAAATTCTCAAAGTCTTTTATATGTGAATGTGTCTTATGAATCATTGGGTGTAGAGTACATTAAAAAAGATTGTGTATTTCCCAAACTTATTTGATAATGAAGACATTTTATTTCCATGAACTCCCTATTGGCATCTGAATTTCATCTTAACAAAGCTTACTTCTTACTAGGTGTGGACGTGTATAAGCATGTCAAATATTTTTAAAGTGTATGAAATAAGATAATTGAGCTCTATAGCCATTAGGATATTTATATAAAATGTTGCATTTCAGCTTAATCTAACAGCAACTTTCACTAAATCAAATATTTTTAAGAAATGGAGGTTTTCATCCCTTTCAACCAAAAGAATTCTCTGGCCTACCTTTAACTTGAACTCATAAAGAATTGAGATAAAGTTTGAAGAATTTTCCATAAACCAGAAGAATTGAATAGACCACACTGAGACAGAGTTCTTTGTTACTGAATCTTTTTCAAACAGCAGCTGAATGTTTCCCTCATATATATGTATAGATAGATAGATAGATAGATGTATAGATATATATTGTATTTTTGCATTGAAACATGTTAGTCACTAAATCGTGTCCAACTCTTTGTGACCCCATGGACTATATATAGCCTGCCAGCTTCCTCTGTACATGGAATTCTCCAGGCAAGAATACTGGAGTGGGGTAGCCATTCTACAGAGTATCTTCCTGACCGAGGGATTAAATCTGGGTCTCCTTCATTGCAGCCAGGTTCCTTACTGTCTGAACCACCAAGTAAGACCATTAGTTGACCTCTAAGTTACATTCAATGTCTTGGTGTCCATAGGTGACAAAAAATCATAAAGAAATTGGATAAATGACTGGAAATCATTCAACCACATGATTATTAAGTCTTTCTCAGCTTAAATCTTTCTGCAAAATTTACTTCAGTATTTGTACTATGTAGTAATAACATAAAACTTACAGAGCCTTAGGCTTTAAGTTGCCTTAAATGTATTGAAATTTTAGACATAGCTGTTATACTGTCACATAAATGAATATCAAACATGACTAAATCATTCATTCTGAAGTTGTTCGAGTATAAGAAATGCTTAGGTCTTCATAATGGATTCAGGAGACTTTTTATATAATCTTTGAGAAATGCAATTAAATTTCTGAAAAGATAATTGACTACCTCCATCATAACAGCATATCTTATTTAGATGAATCAAGCTATAGAGAGTAGTATTGTTTAAAATTACCCTGGAATGGAAAAGCTCTTGCAATGAAATACAATGTTATTACTTTTGAAAGCTAACCTTGAATATTGGTATAGTCTTACAGATAAATGAGGAAAAAACTAAAGAGCAAAGTTTAAAAAAATGCCAGAAAGGGAATAATTAATGATTTATGATTATTAGTATAATTTAATGAATTTTAGTATTATATATAAATGAATGAAGTTAGAATAACAATAGAATGTTTGGGTATTCTTTCATTTATAAAACTAATTTCTTTTATAAATAAGGTTAATTAATTACCTGGAGCTAGCTCTATCCTTACATATGTTTGCCTAGAAGAAGTTTTACTAACAGGCCTACACAGGTTTATAGCAGCAACAAGGACTAGAAAAGATGAAGTAAAATTGTAGCTGTTGTTCATACAGATTTAACCATCATCATCTCTTCTCTCTGGAGATGATTACAGAAATGGTTTTCTTTTTCCTTAACATCCATTTAGCGCTTAGTGGTCCAAGAACTGCTAGAATATTCCAGCTTTTCTTTCTGAAGAATGAGGCATAATAGATAAAAGAAAACAAAATCATATGGATAAAGAGAAGCAGTGAAAACAACATAAAAGCAGCACATGTCGCTCACATAGAGATTGAGAGGGAAAATACCACATGCAATAAGAACCTGTTGTGGAAGAAAAAGCAATGGACTAGGATCAGGAAAACAGCCCTGGAAAATCACTATCTATTAATCTCTTGAAGACTAGTTTTCCACAATTTAAAAATCAATGTGAAAGATATTACATAAATATTACTCAAAATATTTTACTTTTTTTTTCAAATTCTTCACTCTGTGTTCTCATTATGGTGGACTTTGTGTGTGTGTTTTCCTTCTTGGTGAAATATTCCAAGAACTAAGAGTCTCCCCACATACCAAGAAGTTCTATGACACCAACAAGCTGGATGTTTTACGAATCAACACAATTGTGACACTTTCTACCTGGAGATCTCACAGGTTAAGGGCTTGGTCTTGCAAAACTGCTCACTCACAAACACAATTAAAATGCCAATCCCAAATCAAGTTGTCACCTGTGCTTCTGACCCACTGGCTATAGATTGGAAGTCCTAAGGATTAACTCAATTAGCTTTTTAAAATGTCTCCCAGAACTCAGAGAAACCTTTTACTTACTAGATAACTAGTTTATTATAGGGGAAAGCAATGGCACCCCACTCCAGTACTCTTGCCTGGAAAATCCCATGGACGGAGGAGCCTGGTAGGCTGCAGTCCATGGGGTAGCTAAGAGTTGGACACGACTGAGTGACTTCACTTTCACTTTCATGCATTGGAGAAGGAAATGGCAACCCACACTCCAGTGTTCTTGCCTTGAGAATCCCAGGGACAGGGGAGCCTGGTAGGCTGCCATCTATGGAGTCGCACCGAGTCGGACATGACTGACATGACTTGGCAGCAGTAGCAGTTTATTATAAAAGGTTATAACTCACAAAAAAGAAAGCACCCCAACACTGTTGCAATCCTAAAAGAGAGGAACATTATGGCACTGATGCAAAAATATCCTGCCTTTAACACATGTATATCATGTTTTCCTTTTCTGTAAGAGGGACTGAATAGGAAATTAGAAGGAACCCAAATCAATTCATCATCTTTTATATTTCTCTTAAAACATTGAAATAAATTTGTGTATTTTTATGTTTACCAACTCAAAATGAATTTGTGTATTTTTATGTTCACCAACTCAAAATGAATTTGTGTATTTTTGTGTTTACTTAACTCTCTCCCACTAAAATATAAGCACCATAAGTGCAAAATACAACCCAGAATATAGATGACACTCAGTAAATATTTCTTGAATTCATTTAATTCAATTGACCAAAATAATATTAATTTAGTAGTAAATTTATCATGTGCTTGTGCTTGGTCATTAAGTTGTGTCTGATTCTTTGCAACTCCATGGACTATAGCCCACCAGACTCCTCTCTCCATGGTATTTCCTAGACAAGAATACTGGAGTGGGTTGCGATTCCCTTCCCAGGAAATAATTTCAATCAAAGGATAGAGCCTGTGTCTCCAGCATTGGCAGGCAGGTTTTTTACCACTGAGCCACACAGTGTATAAAAAAGGACACTTACTCAGTTTCTCACGTAATCTATGATGATGGACTACATGAGCAGTCTTTCCTTTACTCTCTTGCACTGATACTGAAACTATAATCCTACTAGAATTCTGTAATTCATAGATCATAGTGCTAAGCTTATGATATCATAGCCATGTGCCAGCTTACTTATTTCATATGGTATTTATGATCATTTTACTATAAGAAGAAGGTAAATATATGTAATCTCACATACATCTTATGTCTGTTGGATACAAATCTCTCTTGTTCTTTCTCTCCATTTTCCCCTGATTTCATCTTAATCAAAACACAGAGGTACTGTAAATCTCCTGTGTGGGCTTCTTCTCTTCAATCAATCTGGAGTTATTTAGTACAGTGCCTTTCATACTATAATAAAGTAAATTTCTATGTCTTATTTTTAAAAAATTTTTGTTACATTAGTCATTTTATTATTTTAGATTTCATTCAAATGGATATCACAAATAAAATATTTCCTTTCTTATGTTCACTGTCACGATCTATCTTAACTTTGAAACTAAAATTTCAAGACTTTATTAAAGACAATACTAAAATGAATATTATTGTTTGTATTTGTGCAAAAAGAGTAAAAAAAACTCTATTTCAAGACAGCTTACATAAAAGCAGCAGGAGAATTTCAATATATTATAAATCAGAAGCTTATACTGTGCTATACCCCGTCTGCTCCATGAGGCAAGCGAGGCCAGAAAACACTTGATAGACACATCTACCTTATACCAGTAATTAACTTTAGGAAGCCAAGTAAATTGTATATGTCAATTATATAATGAAAATGCATCAAGCTGAATTCTTTCTCTGATAAAACAATGGTATAAGTCTATAAAATGTCCTATAATGCTAGAATATTTATAGGCATAGTGATTTTAGAGATATACTTATTAAAACCAATAAATATACATTAATTATTTCATAATAAAAAATTAAGGAAAAAATGGATGTCTGAAGTGATGCTTGCTTAAGGTTTCCAACTAATTGGATGAATAAGCATAGTGATCAGTTTAAACACAGGCATTTGTATAATATTAGTAACAAATTATTTTATGTTATTAACAAATAATTCTATGTGTTGTCTTCAAAACTTGTTAGTCACTTATTTTCATATAAATAGAAAATATGAATGTGTTTGACATTTTGATATGCTTATTAACAAGAAACAATCATGTAACATAATTAATGAATGATCTAGTTAAGTGTAGGCACTGTTACCAATTTTTCAGTGATATTAGACATCAAATCTAAATTCAATCTAAAAATATATGCAAACTTTGGATAACTTATTAAATAGGTATTCTGTCATAATTGCTTTTGAGCAATTGTTGACCAAAGGTTTTTGCAGACTAGGAATTAGATTTACACAGACCCACCTGCATTTTTGTTCTCTTTGAAGGGAGAATTCTATTTTAGAGTAATATTAAATCATAATATCATACTACATGCTTCAGCAGAATATAGATTTTTTTTTTTTTTCAAAAACAAGTAGTATTGACTTTTGGTTTTAGTTCTAACATGTAAAGTCTTTGGAAGTCATCACTCCCTTCTTAGAGCTGGCAAGAGCTGAACAAATTGAAAATCAATGACATTAATTTACCAGGATTAGAAGTCACTGGAGCCATATACTGGTAGAAATGCTTAAATAATAAGTTTTAAAAATTGCTGGATGCAGAGTATAGACTATTATGAGAATAAGAAACTCCTAATTTTCCTTGTTGTTAGAGATCCCTCACATTTTTATGTTATAATATCCAGGAACCCAGCTAGGTTCACATGATGCAGAAGCAAAAAATCTCTTGTGTTTATGGCAAAGATGAAGAAAGAAAACTATTCTGATATATGCCCAGAGTGTTTGTTATAAGAAAGGATGATCCAGGAAGAGAAAAACTTCACCAGAGACTGACACGACATGAAGAAAGGGAACCTAACTATAGCCTTTCTCTAGCCTTCTGCTTCACCTAAGGGAGAAAAATTAAAAGTTGATAAAGATTTGTGAGATTATTGGCCAGACAGAATCACTAAAAGAATGAGACACTCAGAAGACTATAGATTGTATCTCCTTCCTCCACATCTTAGCACCATAGCAGTAAGGATTCCATATAATAACACTGGATTATAGTTAAAAGAGTCAACAAAGTTCAGACTCTATTAGGGAAGGACTATTTAGGGGAACTAAAAATTACAGAGGAATTTAAAAATGAACAGACAACAACAAAGATAACAGGTGAAATCAAAGGTTCTGACACCTAAAGCTACAGCAAACATTAAACACAGTCCAACTTCTAGCAAAATTAACACAGACCGTCTCAATAAAACCTATCTATCTCAGATCCTATTACCTGATAAATTATGCCTGGCTTTCAAAAAAGCAAACAAACAAACAAACTCCTAAGGCAAGAAAAAAGAATAAAGTTTAAAGAAACAAAAGAATTAAAACTAGATCCAGATATAACAGATTTTTGATCTATGAAATTTGAAATTTAAGTAACTATTACAGGCTAAGTGAAAAAAAAAAAAAGGAGGCAATATGACAGAAGAGATGGGTAATATAAGCTGAGAAATGGAAACTCAAAGAATGAATCAAAAGAAAACAGTAGAAATCAAAAGCAGTTTGACAGAAATGGAGGGAGACTTCTGATGAGCTAACAAAGGAAATATCAGTGAACTTGAAGACAGGTGAATAGAAACCTCCTAAACTGGAATACAAAGAGAAAAAATAATGAAAAACAACCCATGCACTGCAGAACAATTTCAAAATGTGTAATTACATGTATCAGGAATACCACAAGGAGAAGAAAGAGGTATTAGTGCTGAAAAAAATATTTGAAGAAAAATTTTCAAAATTAATTGCAAACCAGAAAGCTAGCTCAGAGAACACCAAACATGATGAATAAATAAAACCAGGTGTTTCATATGGGAACTGTAGAAAATCAAAGATAAAGAAAAATCTTGGAAGCAATCAGAGAAATAAAACATCTTACCTACAGATGAATATGAATTCCATCAAGTTTTTGTTAGAAACCATGTAAGCAAGAAGATATTGAAGTGAAAAATTCAAAGTATTCAACAAAAGATAAAAACATTAATCTGAAAGGAATTCTATATGCAGTGATATTACCATATTTTAAAAGAGGAAAAGACGCTTTATTAGATAAATAAAAACAGAGAATTCATTAGCAGTAGACTTGCCCTTCAAGAAGTGCTAAATCGATTTTAAAGCATAATGGAAGGTGACATAGCTCAGAAACTCAGATTAACATAAAGAGAAGAGCATCAGAAAAGGACTGAAAGAAGTTAAACATTTTATTCTTATTCTTAGTTGATCTAACAGATACATGTTTGTTCAATATAATAATAGGAACAAATATATAAAGTAATTGGAGCATACCTATAGGTAAAATGGATGAAATCTCTGCTGTAAGGGACAGAAAGGAAAAATTAGTAAGATCATGTTATAATGTACTTGCACTATCCATACAGCACTATGGCATTATTTGAAAGAAGACTTAAATTACCTATAAACTTATATCGCAAGTTCTATGGAGCCCACCAAAAAATAATTTGAAAATAAGTGTAACTTAGAGGAGAAAAAAATGGAAGTGTATAAAATGCTTCATTAACCCAATAGAGTATTGTAAAGTTAAATTTAAAAATAAATAAATAAATAAATTAAAAAAAAAAAATTCAGCTATGGCACAAAAAAAAATAGTTCCAGAACTAAGTAACTTGTTCCATCACAAACTTCGGAGATTCTGGGCTAAGAACAGCACAGTCCTTCCCAGGCCTTATGTCTGTTTCTTCTCCTTTCCAAGGAATCTCGAGGCCTCACCCCAGGCCTCTGGGGTTGCTCTGAACATTCATACCTAACATTCAAGCACCTCACAAGGTGCCAGACCCTTAATAAGTGAAGTGAAAGTCGCTCAGTCATGTCCAACTCTTGGTGATCCCATGGACAATACAGTCCATGGAATTCTCCAGGCCAGAATACTGGAGTGGATAGCCGTTGCCTTCTCCAGGGGATCTTAGCAACCCAGGGATCGAACCCAGGTCTCCCACATTGCAGGTGTATTCTTTACCAGGTGACCCACTAGGGAAGCCCAGACACTTAATAGGTGCACAATAACTCATGAGGTTTCCATGATATACAGAAACGATTGGAACTATGTCAATTTCCTCACTCTCATTCATCAGCATCTTTTAAGTGGTCCCCAGGAAGGGACATAAAACAAGCTCCTGGGTGCAAGAACATTCTAGAAGTATTTTTTAGGTCACTCTTTTCTAATAGCTATTTTGTAAATGTTTTATAATGTACATAATGCATTCCTCCTTAAAACACATGTAATAAAATGCACTGCTGTCTCAATTCGGAGAAGGCAATGGCATCCCACTCCAGTACTCTTGCCTGGAAAATCCCATGGATGGAGGAGCCTAGAAGGCTGCAGTCCATGGGATTGCTGAGGGTCAGACAGGACTGAACGAATTCACTTTCACTTTTCACTTTCATGCATTGGAGAAGGAAATGGCAACCCACTCCAGTGTTCTTGCCTGGAGAATCCCAGGGACGGGGGAGCCTGGTGGGCTGCTGTCTATGGGNCACACACACACACACACACACACACACACACACAGAGGTTTAACTCTTTGTATGTCAGTTACAGATGAGGCTCAGCAAATGTGGATTGCTCTACTGCTAAAAGCAGATACTATTCACATGTGAAGAAGAACACTGAAAATAATATGAAAGTTTAATACTAATTTAGCACAAAAAGTAAGCCAAGACTTCAGGCTCTTTCATATACTTATTCAACTTATAAAATGCCTACTCTGTGAAATGCTTTCTAATTACAGTAACCTAGTAACCTGTTTCCATTTCATTTCCATCTGTCCCTTGAACCTGACTGCTGCATTTTTTAACCAGTCTTAACCCTTTAACCTGCTAATGAGATGCCTTAATGGACCGTTAATTGAGTGATAGCCATTCTTTATCCCTATAATCTCTTCAGTGTGAGCAGAGATGGAAATGAAAATTATTCACGCCAGAGCCTTAATTTATATTACTACATCATTTTATGTTAGTCATGACTGATTAGAGTGTTTCGTGGGCAGTCATGCCCGAGTCCAGTCCCCATGTGCTGCTTCTCTTTTCACAGGCGTTTTTGAGGAAGACATCAAATATTTCTGAGCCACAATGAATTATATCACAAGCCCCATCAGATTATAGAAGTCAAAAGATTTCAGCAAGAGGATAACTTTTCTGAAGAGATTAAAGAGCCCCAGTCTCTTCTCTAGCCAAGTTTAGGAGAAGATAGAGCCAGGACCCCGGAGAAGGTGATGGCACCCCTCTCCAGTACGCTTGCCTGGAAAATCCCATGGATGGAGGAGCCTGGTAGGCTGCAGTCCATGGGGTCGTGAAGAGTCAGACNTTTAAAAGGGAAAAAAAAGTTGTCTAAAAGAAACTCATTTTAAAGCTAAAAACTAAGATAAATGTAATGGGACAGAGAGCAATATAATTACTAACACTAATCAAAAAGACACTGAAGTAGTTATATTAATTTCTTAAAAGGCAAACTTCTTTCTTTCTATGTCTCAAAAGCAATATAGGGAAAAATGATTAAGGATAAAGAGAGCAATTACATAATGGTAAGAAGGTCAATTCTTCAAGAAAATATAACACTCTTAATGAGCATGCACCTAACAATAGTTTCAAAATATGTAAGACTAAATCTGCAAGGAAAAATAAATCCATGCTTATAGTTAAATAAAGACTTAACATCCCTCTTTTGGTAAAGATAGATCTATTAGGCAGAAAATCACTAAGGATATGGTTGATAGAAGAGTACCATCTAAACCTTCTTAACTAAAGAGCAGATAATACATTATTCTTAAACTCCATAGATTAGTCTCAACTATAGACTTTGGGGCCATAAAACTCATCTCACAAATTAAAAAAAAAAAAAAAAATAGAAATCACAGAAACATAGCCAACATTCCCCCGAGTATTTATAGAGTAAACAAAATATGACTAAATGACAAATCAATCAAAGAAGGCTCATGAGAAGTTTTAAAAATATTTTAATTCAACTGAAAATTAAAAATTATCATAATTTGTAGGATGTAGACAACTAACAGACAAATATTTATACATTAGAAATGAAGAAAGATATAAAATCAATTGTCTTAGATTCTGCCTAAGAAGACACTAGTGAAAGATAAGCAATTTAAGCCTAAAGAGATTACAAAAAAAATAATAAAAGGAAGAGGAGAAATTAATGAAATTCAAACCAAGAAAACAATAGAGAAAAATCAACAAAACTAAAAGCTGGTTCTTTGAAAATACAAATAAAATTGACAACTCCCTAGCCAGGCTAACCAAAAAAGGAAAAAAATAGAGCAGNATAATAAAAGGAAGAGGAGAAATTAATGAAATTCAAACCAAGAAAACAATAGAGAAAAATCAACAAAACTAAAAGCTGGTTCTTTGAAAATACAAATAAAATTGACAACTCCCTAGCCAGGCTAACCAAAAAAGGAAAAAAATAGAGCAGATATAAATTATCAATATTATGTATGGCAAACCCAATAGAGTATTGTAAAGTTAAATTAAAAAATAAATAAATTAATTAATTAAAAAAAAGAAATAAAAAACTGGTCAGACATATTGATTCATGCACATCAAAATGATAATAAAAATATTATGAACTCTTTGCCCACAGAGTTGATAATTTCTTTTTTTTTTTTGATTTTCAGGTTTTTATTTTCTTGAAACATGTCTTAAATAACAATAATAGTGAAATCATTCATATAAAGTAACCAACTCCTGTGCTAAATATGATATTTTGAAGTCAAACACATAAAGCAAACTAGTATTCATACTCAACTTCATTTCATAAGAGTGAATCTTTCATCACAAAATGCCAAAAACATAATAATCTCCCAAATATTTCATAGATTCAGTTCAGATCAGTTCAGTCGCTCAGTCTTGTCTGACTCTGCNTATTGTACCATAACATCAAGTGAAAAATCTGTTAGAGGTCTGATTAAAAATAGCTGTGGAAATAAATGCAAAAAAAATAAAAATGCAATGATATCATGACATTTTTGCTCTATCCATTTGCTTGTCAATATCTGAGCCCTACTGTTGCTCTGTTAAGGGGATTAGCATGTGCTTAGAGGGATACTAATGAGTTTCCCCATTATTTAATCAGAAAGATTAAAGGTGAGTCATTTCCAAGCTCTGTGGTTCCAAGTTATTTAAGTACTGCCACTCTGCCTCCCCTCAGATCTTCTCCAGAATCACCAGAACCCACTTTTGGCAATATGTTAATGGAACCAAGATGCCTCAATGCATGCAAATTTTAATCACTCTGTGTTCAAGGAAAAATGAATAACAGACAAAGAAAGAAATCCTGACCACAAATTTTCTACTCAACATTTTTGTTCTAAACATCAGCCAGATTCTTTTCAATAATTAATATTTAGGCTTATTTTCTTTAACTATAGCACAGAAACGCATATATCGGTAAATATATTTAAATATTTGGGTTTTTCAAGTTTGAGTAACAAGACTATACTTATAGAATTTTTTTCTACAAATCTCTCTCCCCCTTTCTCATACTTATTCACTCTGACTAAAGCATGAATTCTGCCTTCTCTCTTCTTACTCATATATAGCTAAAAATCTCAATTACATACATGCATATTTAAAAATAAAAATGTCAGTTTTTAAAATAGTATATATTTTAAATAGTATATCATATACTACACATATTATTGATACTTAATGTTTTCTAAATATAAATCTAGCATCTATGCACAATTATTTTGCAAAATGTTCTACAAAGTTTAAAGTTTGAAGAGTGAATAGTAACTTCTAATTCTGAGATATATCGACTCAATGTCATGAAAACGTGGGGAAATAATTATACTCTTTGAGATAGAAAGTTTAGAAATCACTTTTGTTAGTCTCACTTTCTATTAAATTTAACCTGGAGCTATTTTTCAGCGTTAGTTGGGAAACTCAACTTTCATCATTTATCAAAGGTCTTTCTTTGGAGATGTAAATAAATTATTTCCAATTGGAATGAGGCTCATCTTTTCTATGGTAGGCACCTGTCTATGGTAACAAGACTAAGCCCACCACTTCATTATTCACATGACAGATGGCAGATGACAACGACCTTTAGTCATTTTGTCCAGTGAGAGATTAAAGTTAGCTCATAAATTGCCAATCTGTTGAGCCATCTGGTCTTTCATGGTGGATTTTTTTAAGTAATTCACAAGGCTTAGGAAAATAATTTATTGACCACCTATGTACTATATATTAAATGCTGTCAAACAATGATAACATGTAAACATTTTGGGTTGTACAATAGAATGAATACTCTATAAATGCTCCATATGAAATGTGTGCAGTGTATCTTGTACCTGCATGTTTTTAGAGTATATACATTTCTTTTACTTTAGATGTTTTGACATCTCATGTGTTTTCTCTTATAAAAGTGAGGTATGGTAGAGTGGAAATATGCTCAATGTGAACTCAAATAGTGAAGAGCTTTTTACTTAGACTTATCCATAAATTTCTCTAAAATAATGTTTTGCCACACTGAAAAGTTGGTAATTCACGTTTTTCTAACACTTAGGTGTAATGTCATTATTCTTGTATTTTAAAAGAGGAATTGGAATAATTTTACCAAATTTAAGACTCAGTGTTTAACTTTGTTACATGACAAAATAATAGAATAAGACCTCAATCTGACTTTAATTTCAATCAGGGAATTTCTGTCATTCCATAATGTAATATGAGGGGCTCAGAAAAGGGGATCGTCAGTATAGTTGCAGTAATTGTGATAGCTTGGGGAATTTTAAGACTGTAAACACCCAAAATTGGTGTTCATTTTTGTGGAATTTAGAGATTATTTCAATTAACCTCTTTGCAATGAAAACTAATGTGTACATCAATTATATCTAATATACATATGATTTCAAGATTTTGTAATACTATAATCCTTGATCATTTCTAAAATTAATGTAATTAGCAATTGTCATCAGAAAGTGAATGTAATTATTATACAAAGAAATAGCTAACTCTTTTCCAAGCCAACTGCCTCCTTGGCAAGAAGTTAATAGTTATTTATTTGTATATTTCAAATATATCAGTACTACTAATATTGTTTTATAAAATAGGGATCATTCTAGGAACAATCCACATTTATTTTTATTTTTCTCCCCTTTCCTTTTTTGCTTCATTTTTATCCCAGTTCCATGACTGCTAAATTGCTGATGGTCTCTGACTTAAGTGTGGTACTTGACTTCTGTATTCCTGACAGTCCACTCTTCACTGTGATTATAGAAGTCTAAGATTCCATCCATCTGTCTCCGGGCTGCAGGGTAAAGGTGGCATTTGCCACTGCTAAAGAGTGAAGACAGTGGGAAACAATAATAAGTGTACAATATCTAGAACAGAAGGTTAAGTAAAACTAAAATGTTACTTTATAAAAATTGTGCATGTTTAGAAATACTCTAACTTTATTCTAATAGTTATTTTCCCCCTCGCCCTGTGTATAAGGCAGCAGGGTATCCTGAACTTGTCAGGTGACTTTCACCTTCATGTTTCATATGCACACCTACCACGATAGCTATCATATATTTCCTGTCTTCCTCTGAATTGACTTGATTGAAGCCTGGTGATTCTAATGTACACTTTATTAGAACACAGGAGACTAATATCACCCACTAATACAGCAAAAGCATATGCAAAGAATGGAAATATAAACATTTATAGAGATATTGTTGTCTGCCAAAAGCTCTATCCTGAGGTGTTCTGTTTCTTAACAGAAAGATGAACTGTCTGACCCTCCTTTTTCTTATTTTAACATCATTGAAAACAGCATTACTTTATAAAGAAGCAGTGAGGGCTGAGTAAAGATGTGTGTAAAAGTTATCCTGTAGCTATAATGTACAGTTTCTGAAACAATCCATAGTTATTATTAATTGTTGAAGGAATAGCATCAAATGAAAATATGAAGCTCCTGGTCAAGGTGTGCAGACTTAGTGTACTGCCTAAGAAATCTCTTTGAATCAGTTCTAATGAGATGGATGAAACTGGAGCCTATTATACAGAGTGAAGTAAGCCAGAAAGAAAAACACCAATATAGTATACCGAGACATATATATGGAATTTAGAAAGATAGTAATGNGCCATTAAAAAGAATAAATTTGAATCAGTTCTAATGAGATGGATGAAACTGGAGCCTATTATACAGAGTGAAGTAAGCCAGAAAGAAAAACACCAATATAGTATACTGACACATATATATGGAATTTAGAAAGATAGTAATGATGACCCTGTATGTGAGACAACAAAAGAGACACAGACATAGAGAACGGACTTTTGGCCTCTGAGGGAGAGGGAGAGGGTGGGATGATTTGGGAGAATGGCATTGAAGCATGTATACTATCATGTAAGAAATGAGGCACTGGTCTATGTTCGATGCAGGATGCAGGATGCTTGGGGCTGGTGCACGGGGATGATCCAGAGAGACGTTGTGGGATGGGAGGTGGGAGGGGGATTCAGGATTGGGAGCTCGTATACACCTGTGGTGGATTCATGTCGATGTATGGCAAAGCCAATAGAGTATTGTAAAGTAAAAAAAATAATAATAAATAATTAATTAATTTAAAAAAATAAAAAGACTCATATGAATTCACTGGTGAGTACTACCAAACATTTAAGTACAATTCTCTAAAATATCTTCCAACAAATAGAAGTAGGGGAAACAGTTCTTAACTCAATTTATAAGGCTACTGTTACCCAAATACCAAAATTAGATATCACAAAACAGAAAAACTACAGATCAATATCTCACATGAAGGTAGATGCTAGAAGAAATATTAGCAATTTAAAGCTAATAGCATATAAAATGAATTATACACCAAGGCTAAATAAGATTTAATGCAGTTATGCAAAGCTAGTGCAACACTTGAAAAATCAATTAATGCAACTCACAATACCAGCAGGCAAAAAAAAAAAAAAATCATATGATCATAGGCAGAAAAACACTTGACAAAATCCAAAACCCATTTATGATAAAAACTCTCAACAAACTAGGACTAGAGAACAACTTCTCTACTAGACAGGACTAGAGACCAACTTCTTCAACTTGATAAAGGACAAATAAAAAATCTTCCTGTATACTTAATGATAAAACCTGGATATTGTCCCATAAGATCAGGAAGGACAAAGAGGATAACACCTCTCATTACTACTTTTAAACATTGTACTGGAAGTTCTAACTAGTGCAATAAAACTAGAGAAATAGGACATAAAGTATATAAATTGGAAAGGAAGAAATAAAATTGACTATGTTCACAGATGATATGTTTGCCTATTTTCCAGTAGCCATGTAAATGGATATGAGAGTTGAACAATTAAAGAAGGCTGAGCATTGAAGTATTGATGCTTTCAAACTGTGATGTTGGAGAAGACACTTGACAGTCCCTTGGGCAACAAGGAGATCAGTCAATCCTAAAGGAAATCAACCCTGAATATTCATTGGAAGGACTGATGATGAGGCTGAAGCTCCAATACTCTGGCCACCTGATGTGAAGAGTGGACTCACTGGAAAACACCCTGATACTGGGAAAAACTTAGGGGATGAGGAGATTACAGAGGGTGAGATGGTTGAATGGCATCACTGACTCAATGGACATGAGTTTGAGCAAACTCCAGGGGATGAGATGGTGAAGGACAGGAAAGCCTAGCCTGTTGCAGTCCATGGGTCACAAAGAGTTGGACACGACTGACAGACCAAACAACAACAAATTAGTTAACAACAACAACAAAAATAAAACCTCTTGGCACTAAGATGTGGTTATAACAATATGCCCTTTTGTATATTAGCAATAATAAGTTGGAATTCAAAGTGATGTATTTACTGGCATACACCAGCATGTCAACATCTCTCAGGAAGTCTGCTGAGAGCTCCTGTAAACTTTATGTTGCAGAAAACATCAGTGAGAGCTTAAAGAGTTCCCAAAGTATAACAGACATGGTACTACTATGGTCCTCTATCTCTCGAACAATGATTCTTAATTAGAGGAGATTTTGCCTCTCAGGCAACATTTGACAATGTCTGGATACATTTTTGGTTATCAGAACTGGTTCAGGGCTGCTACTGACATCTAGTAGTAGAGGATAGCAGTGCTGCTAAACATACTACACTGCATAAGACACACCCCAACCCCTTAGCAAAAACTTATCTGGCCCAAAATAAAGTTGGAAAACTCTGCTCTACATAAACACAAATGCCCAACCAATACTTTAATTAGGGCTTCCTGGGTGGCTTAGATGGTAAAAAATCTGCCTGCAATGCAGACCTGAGTTTGATCCCTGGGTCAGGAAGATCCCATGGAGAAGGAAATGGCAACCCGCTCCAGTATTCTTGCCTGGAGAATCCCATACGCAGAGAAGCCTGGCAGGCTAGAGTCTATGGGGTCACAAAGGAGGGTGACACTATGGAGCAACTAACACAATCAAAGGGAGAAAAGAAAAATTTAGAGTTGACAGAGATCCAATCACATCAGAATAATGAATAATATATATATATAATTTATGTAAGGAGTTATATATATATCATTTTATAATCATATATTATAGTATTATATATAATTATATTATATATATATGAAATAGATATATTTGTGTAATATTTACCACAGAAAGAACATGGAGGTTTTGCTTATTTATTAAATAAAGATAGGTAATGAGAAAAATATAAAACTAAACAAATAATTTTTAGAAAAACTGACTCAGCATTGAAATCATGATGCTTATGTTTCAATTTAAATAAACATCACATAGATGTTTTCACATAGGTAATCGCTTAGTGATAGAAATTTGAATGGATCTTTCAATTGGAAAAGAAAATGCATTTTAGGGTTCCCCTTGTCGTTTATCAATAGAATTAGTACTATCTGCTCTTCTATCTTTTTTTTTGTATAGAAATTTAATAAAAAGTAGAGAAGCCAAAAACCTGGTTTCTAAGGAAAATATACTTCCAGTTTTAAGATCTTTAATCATTGAGTAGGGTTGCTTATAAACCAAAATTATACATATATATAAGTATCTCATTATCTACTTTATCTCTCTCTCTTCTTTTGCTTTGTTTTTGCTAATTCCCATAATTAGAGAGAGTTATGTGGCTCAAATTACTGAACAATTGCACTCATCTCACATGCTAGTAAAATAATGCTCAAAATTCTCCAAGCCAGGCTTCAGCAATACGTGGACAGTGAACTTCCAGATGTTCAAGCTTGTTTTACAAAAGGCAGAGGAACCAGAGATCACATTGCCAACATCTGCTGGGTCATCGAAAAAGCAAGACAGTTCCAGAAAAACATCTATTTCTGCTTCATTGACTGTGCCAGACTTTAAATCTTGTGGATCACAATAAAACGTGGAAAATTCTGAAAGAGATGGGAATAGCAGACCACCTGACCTGCCTCTTGAGGTCACCTTCCTCAACATATGCAGGTCAGGAAGCAACAGTTACAACTGGACATGGAACAACAGACTGGTTCCAAAGAGGAAAAGGAGTACATCAAGGCTGTATATTGTCACCCTGCTTATTTAACTTATATGCAGAGTACATCATGAGAAACGCTGGGCTGGAAAAGCATAAGCTGGAATCAAGACTGCCAGGAGAAATATCAATAAACTCAGATATGCAGATGAAACCACCCTTATGGCAGAAAGTGAAGAGGAACTAAAAAGCCTCTTGATGAAAGTGAAAGAGGAGAGTGAAAAAGTTGGCTTAAAACTCCACATTCAGAAAACTAAGATCATGGCATCTGGTCCCATCACTGCATGGGAAATAGATGGGGAAACAGTGGAAACAGTGTCAGACTTTATTTTGGGGGGCTCCAAAATCACTGCAGATGGTGACTGCAGCCATGAAATTAATAGACACTTACTCTTTGGCAGGAAAGTTATGACCAACCTAGATAGCATATTCAAAAGCAGAGACATTACTTTGCCAACAAAGGTCCATCTAGTCAAGGCTATGGTTTTTCCAGTGGTCATGTATGGATGTAACAGTTGGACTGTGAAGAAAGCTGAGTGCCAAAGAATTGATGATTTTGAATTGTTTTGTTGGAGAATATTCTTGAGAGTCCCTTGGGCTACAAGGAAATCCAACCAGTCCATTCTAAAAGAGATCAGTCCTGGGTGTTCTTTGGAAGGACTGATGCTAAAGCCGAAACTCCAGTACTTTGGCCACGTCATGTGAAGTATTGACTCATTGGAAAAGACTCTGATGCTGAAGGGATTGGGGGCAGGAGGAGAAGGGGACGACAGAAGATGAGATGGCTGAATGGCATCACCAACTCATTGGACATGAGTTTGAGTGAACTCTGGGTGTTGGCGATGGACAGGGAGGCCTGGCATGCTGCAGTTCATGGGATCACAAAGAGTTGGACATGACTGAGTGACTGAACTGAACTGATGTGGCTCACTCCAAGAATAAAAAGACATTACTTCCAGGCAGAGGTTAGTGATCTATAATTTGACAGATCTGTCACTAAATTTCAAAAAGCAGGAAGAGAGTCAAACTTTGATAGTGATGACTTGTCTAAAATGAAAATAGGAGAATATCGAATTGCTTTCAGAAGGCATAAGCAGAAAGTATGATATTTTAAAAAGTTAGATATACTACCAAAAATTCAATTTGTTAAAATGTTCTTCAATGATGTATTTTCCTTTTGTTTCCTGATTTTCTAAAAACTGTTTTGGCTGATTTTATTAAGTACTGTGGTTGATTCTGTGGTAGCAAAGTTTGTAATATGCATTGTGTCTGGATGCCTTAAGATTCAGCTACTTTTAAGTCAATTGGTAAGTGTTTTAAAATGCAATACATAGTTAGCAGATTATGATTAGGTTTATTACAACACATTGCTTAAATCTAACAATCAATTACTTTTTAAAAATGAAATCAGAAACCTTATAAACTCTAGTATCTTAAATGAAAATTAATATTCAGGTCTATAAGTATAAATAAAATAATGTCATGTTCCCTTTTGCTTCTCTCACACTCCGTTTTTTTCCCCATTCCAACACACCTGATGAGCTGAATTTAAGGAATATTAAAGTTTACTTTCACTACTCACTTGAGTTCAAAGCTTGGCCTTCTCTTACTAGATGTGTGAAATTGATCAGTTTACTTAAATCAGATTGACAGGAGAAATATCAAAACCTCACATATGCAGATGATATCATCCTTATGACAGAATGCAAAGAAGAGGTAAAGAGCCTCTTGATGAAGGTGAAGGAAGAGAGTTAAAAAGCTGGCTTAAAACTCAACATTCAAAAAGCTAAGATCATGGCATCTGGTCCCATCACTTCATGGCAAATAAATGGGGAAATAATGGAAACAGTGACAGGCTTCATTTTCTCAGGCTCCAAAAATCACTGCAGACAGTGACTGTCACCATGAAATTAAAAGTCACTTGCTCCTTGGAAGAAAATCTATGGCCAACCTAGACAGCATATTAAAAAGTAGAGACGTTACTTTGCCAACAAAGGTCTGTATAGTTAAAGCTATGGTTTTTCCAGTAGTCATGTATGGATGTTTGAGTTGTACTATAAACAAAGGTGAGTGCTAATAATGGATGCTTTTGAATTGCAGCATTGGAGAAGACTCTTGAGAGTCTATTGGACTGCAAGGAGAATCCGCTCAGTCCATCCCAACGGAAATCAGTCCAGAATATTAACTGGAAGTGCTGATGCTTAAACTCCAATACTTTGGCCACCTAATGCTAAGAGTCAACTCATTAGAAAAGACCCTGATGCTAGGAAAGATTGAAGGCAGGAGAAGATGAGGATAACAGAGGATGAGATGGTTGGATGGCATCACCGACTCAAGGGACATGAGTTTGAGCAAGTTCTAAGAGATGGTGAAAGACAGGGAGACCTAGCATGCTGCAGTCCATGGGGTCACAAAGAGTTGGGCATGACTAAGAGATGGAGCGACAACAATTTAAATCAGCCTATGACTCATGATCGTCATCAGTCAAATGGAAATAATAATACCTGTGTTAGGATTGTTGTAAGAGCTAGAGAAATCAGAGTATATAATATAAAGCTTTGTGTAAGTAAGCATGAATCTTGTTAACATTTTGTTATCAGGTTTTCTACTTGAACTCAGTTTGCTTTGATGATATCTGTGGCAAAAGTTGGGAGATGGTTTAGTTAAATGTGTTCTTCTGAAACTTGCCCAGTGCCTGAAGTTGACCCTCACTTGACTCATGTTCAGTTCAGTTCTGGACCAGTATCACTATGGACACTTTTCAAAGCCTCTGCTGCAGAGTCACCTTGCTGCTTGTCATGTTATGCTTACAGAAAGTCCTGGTGACATTTAATTTAATGTCTTCCTAGGTTTGGCCATGCTCCAGAGATCTGGTAACATTAAACTCATCTTCCCCTACCTACCAATGGCTCATAGACAAAATTGTGATGCACACACTCCTCAGGTTAAATTGGATAGGAGATATTGTTGGGGAAAATCAAAGCGTCCTGTTTTCCAAGAGTCCAAAATTGAATAAGGTGAAAGGCATTTGTCATCATCCTCAGAGTACTTTAACACATGTGTCTTTATTCTCTTCTACCACATCTTCTTCTCAACCCATTAGAAGTAAAACAGGGAGATTTCCTTCACATCAGCTTTGTAGCTAAAGCTTAATGTTAGGAAAGCATGAAGGAAAAAGAACAGGGCAAGCTTGCCCACATACCCAACAACTGGATTGATTCCTTTGCTGAGCATACAAGTGTGTGCACTGTAGAAAAGTATTTCCATAAGGTGCCTATTCCATGACCAGAACTGACAGAAGCAGCAGATGTCTAAGAATGAAAAGACAGGTATTTAAAAGAAATTTGTATAGAAAAGTCTTCTATAAGAATTATGCTCATGGTCTGATCCTTAGATGTTACTGCAGCTGCAGGTTTAGGCATCTGACATGCTCCTGCATACCATACATTTTGACCAATAAAGGCAGCACTTTCAGACATGGGGCCCCCACCCTCCCTCCTCTCTCAGTGATACATGTTGCATTCCAGGCATAGTGGATTTCAACAGGTTCAACTAAGCAGCAAGACAATGGAATCGCAGTAGAGACTGAGTAGTTCCCTTTCACCTAGGGGTATCAAGTAGTTCATCTATCTTGCTGGGACATCCTACTGCAAATTCCAATAGCTGATGCCTCTCCCAAGTGTGATGAAACTGGGTGTTCTCAGCAGCATAGCCTCAAGATTCCATACCTTTACAGCACGGGGTGTATCAACAGAGGTCCACAGCCTGACATATGGAACTGCAAGCTCTACTGGTTGATCATTCAAATGTATTAAAACCTGTATAGTACTTTAGTCCATCTTCTGCTTTACTATTCATTCTTCCTTTCTACCATTCCTGCTGCTTGTACATTTTAAGGGAGATGGAATATCCATTCAGTGTCATGTTATTTTGCATATAGAATGATTTGCATACCATGACCTTTGAAATGTGACCCTCAATCACAGTCTTTTTGATAAAAATGGCTTTCCCTGGTGGCTCCAACAGTAAAAAATCCGCCTGCCAATGCAGGAAACCCAGGTTCCATCCTTGGGTCAAGAAGATCCCTTGGAGAAACGGCACGGCTGCCCACTCCAGTATCCTTGCCTGGTTAACCCCATGGACAGAGGAGCCTGGCAAGCTATAGTCCATGGGGTTGCAACTAATTTTTTTATTTCATCTTCTTTAATTCCCTGATGTTGGCAGCCTGGTCTGCATGGTGACAGGGGAAAGTATGGCTTAGGCCAAACAATGTACCCACACAAAATAGACATATTTAGCACAGTCTCTTGGAGGGAAACAAACCTAGACAGCGTATTAAAAAGCAGAGACATTACTTTGCCAAAACAGTCAAATAATCAAAGCTATGGTTTTCCAGTAATCATGTATGGCTGTGAGAGGTGGGCCATAAGGAATGCTGAGCACTCAAGAATTGATGCTTTTGAACTGTGATGTTGGAGAAGACTCTTGAAAGTCCCTTAGATAGCAAGGAGATCAAATCAGTCAATCCTAGAGGAAATAAACCCTGAGTATTCATTGGAAGAAATGATGCTAAAGCTCTAATACTTTGGCTACTTGATGTGAAGAGCTGATTCGTTAGAAAAGACCCTGATGCTGGGAAAGATTGAAGGAAGAGAAGGGGATGACAGAGAACAGGTTGGATGACATCACCAACTCAACGGACATGAGTTTGAGCAGCTCCAGGAGATGGTGAAGCACAGAGAGATTTGGCATGCTGCAGTCCATGGGGTCACAAAGAATTGGACATCACTGAGTGACTAAACAGCAAAATCTACTTGGAGAGAGGGATCCTATATAATCAGTTTGCCATTTCCTTTACCAGTTGGGAATCTGGTGGATTGTTCCAACACAGGATATGTTAGTCCTGCATTAACCAAATGACTCTATTTTAATGGCAATCCAGCACTCTTGTTAATGTCTTCCCATGTGGGCACTATGGTGGTAGCTGTTTTTATGCACCCAGGCTATTATATCTATTGAAGTAACAGCTATATCAATAAGCCCAGTGGGTGTATATTCTTTCAACTTAGGTGTTTCCTGAATCTGGGACTGTTCCACTGATTGAGGTGGTTGCTGTTCTTTTGCTTTTCTCTGTATTAGAGTCTAAGGACATGAGCCACTTTGTTTCACCATCAATCACCATAACATCCCCCTCTTCACTCCCTCTACTTTCCCAGAGATTCCACCTCCTAGCATCTCAATCAGACTTTGTCATAGCATTCAGACCTAGTTCATGTCATCTTTTACCTTCTTAGCTTTGCAAAACCCACATTATGTTCTCCAAAGTATTACCCTGCTCCTCCAACCTTGTCTGCCAGCTCCAAATCCTGCAGAGCAGCCCTTGTCTAACTTCTTCCAGCTTTCTAACTGGAGCTTCAGCTGAAATGCCCACAGTGAAAGGCCATTGCAGGTTTCAGTCGTGCATTTTTCTTCTCTGTTGCAGTATGCTATACACAGTTCTTCATTAAATACATTAAAATAAACACATTAAATCTGAGGTGTTCCTGGGTATCCCTACCTTCAGGTGTGATGCCCAAACACCTAAAATACAGCTCAGACTTCCCTACATAGGGGTCAGTGGCCTCCCTGGGATTTCTCTTGTGGATACTTCTTTCTCAAGACTCATTCCTTTGGCATCCTGGCTGCCTTGCCAATTGTCAGGAGCTCTCCTGATGTAATCATAAACTGACTCCCATATATGGAGGAAAAGGGAAGACTGAAGAAGGAGGTAGATCACCTTGATATTGGTAAATGGCAGTTTTAATAAGCAAGGGAACATTTATATGATGCATTGTCTTACATGGCTACAAGTGACTAAATCTCTGGTTCCACTTGCTGGATTTCAATGGCATATACCATTCAGATGGTGTCAACAACACATTACTCTCAAGCCTGAAACCTTGAAGTGGGTGGAATAAGAAAAACCCTGATGTAGAAGAATAAGTGGATCATACATTCCAAGGACAGAGGAGAGAGAGCGAGGAGCCTCTGATTGTCTGGGTTTAATGCCCATGTCAGCCAGAGATTGCACCCTTTCAATATACAAAGCATGATTATGAAGACTAAGTTAGGCAATGAATACAAAATGCTTACACAATGCCTGTGCACAAAAAGCATTCCAGGCCAGATCTTATAGCTTTACCCCTAACAATTCCCTGTCCACTGATATCTCCTCAATTCAGGCTCCAATACTATTGTCCCAAAAAGGACTTGGCATAGTAGACCAAGAAGAGGCATCAAATTATTGTATCTTAACGTGGAAAGCCACAGCCAAGATAGAACACAAAGGCAAGGAAGAAAGCTTTACTGTACTAGTGTTTCTCACTACACAATGAGATTGTATAGTAAAAGAAGTTGGAGGGCAAACAAAGTATTAAAGGTCAGTTAAAGTCTTTAGGAATCTGAAATTAAAGTGCCTCTGGACCCTCCAGAGTCAGCAGTTTCACTGTAGTCCTTGTGCCATCACAGAGGCACTAAAATAAAGCTCCTCATGTATATAAGCTGTTTCAGATGCTGAGGCAGGAGCAAGGAAAGGCTGTCCTGGTGAATAGCCTGGGAGCACAGAGTAGATTTAGAGAGCTGCCAGATGTCCTTGATTCTGAAAGAATGTATGAATATAAGTTGAAAGGAATAAAGTGCCTACAAACTTGAAGTTTCTCACAGTTATGACAAGGAAAAGATGCAAGAATGGGCCATATTTTTAGGTCCTGTTTGAGAACAGAGACATCTAAAGGCATGGTAGGTGAAATTGCAAGCTTGGCTAATAAACTTCTCACTATTTAATGCCATAAAGCTATTTTAGACCAATAGCTCTTAAAAGACAATTTGGTTGTAGGAACTAAATGAAAAAATACTGAACCGGCACAACATAAATGTGACATGACTCAGTTTACCTGCAATTGACAAACATTAGATAGTTTCCCTTAAAACATTGTCACATTTTTATGTATCTGAAATTTTCTGCCTATGCTTTTCAATCAAAGACAAAACATAATATTTACTGTTTTTATATTAATTTGTCATGTCATAAATTCAGCAAGGCTTTTTTTTAAGTGGAGAGGCACAGAGTTTTAGAATGAACTGATTTAGATACAACAACATACCTATCAAGAAAATATTTTCCTTCACATTGAAAAATTAGTAATCTCATTAGTATGTCTGCACCCTATGAACCCTGGCATGATAGAACACTACTGAAAAGCAGTGAAAAGGATTCTGTAACATGAGAACAATGTAATAATACATTTAGCATTGTGATTAAGAAACAGAGCACTGATTAGTCCCTGGAGTCACATACACCCATAAATTGTGTCAGGATTGAAAATTTTCACTTTAGATCATGCCATGGCAAATTTTAAGAAGGCTTCCACCATCATTTGACCACAATTTCTGATATACTAAAATTAGTTAACTTGAAAACATCTGTGGTTAGATTTAGTTTATTTAAATTATTTCATATTCTCCTTCATATAAGTCATTCAATAGCTAGAAAAAAATCTTAAATAAAGAAAACTAAAACAATACATAAACTATTAAATTCTATAGCTAGCTCATTTGCCTCAGGTTATTATATAAGATGTAATACTAGATTTGATTTCCATTTTAGTGATTTGTGAACTAGACAAATGTATTATCAATAAGAAATTTGAAGCAGGAATGTCTTCAAGAGCAGCAGTCCTCAACCTTTTTGGCACCAGGGACCAACTTTGTGGAAGACAGTTTTTCCATGGATCAGGGGTTGGAGGTAGGTTTTAGGATGATTCAAGAGCATTATATTTATTGTGCATTTTGTTTCTAATCTAATATTGCCATTGATCTGACAGGAGGTACTAGTCGACAGCCCAGAGGTTGGGGACGCCTCTTCTAGAGAATGTACGGCACCTGACATACACTTAAAGAGTTGACTTCATTCAGACTTGAACCCTAGCAGCTAAGAGTGAGGAGAAACATATGCTGCTTTAAGGACTAAATAACTAATACTACATCAAACAATATCACAAAGGCTATTTCCTAGTTGCTCCACACAGACTAGGCAGACTTTTCTAATAACAGCTTACATTGAATAATGTACGTCTGTAGCTAGCTGCCATTTGGCTCTGATTTCATGAACCAGTAGGGAGTCTGACAAGTGTATAATGGAGATGTGAGGCTTCTCTAAACCTTCCCTGACATTTCCTCCTGTCTCTTAATTCCTGGTCACCTGCTGTGATATCTGAAATTGTTGTTCACTTCTTCATTTCATGTACATTTCATCTTAATTAATAATATCACTCAGAGACTATATCTCTCAGGACACAAAGGCCATATCTATGCAGTTATCTTTTCACTTGAGATTTCCACCAATCCATGATCTTAAATAACAGAGTAGGACTTTCTATATATTATATGAGTGTCCAATTAATTTTTTATTGTTCTTGGTATAATTCCAACAAAATCCTAAATTATTCAGTTTACAAATAGATAAATTTTATAAGTCATAAGAATATAAGTACTTATTTTATTCATTTTTACCTGCTTTAAAGAAAGCAATTAAATGCCTTAAGCAACAAAGAGTATTTATTATTTTTTTAACTATAAAGACTAGGTGTGGATTTGGTTTCAGGCACAGTTTGATCTGCAATCCACCTTAAATTATCGCTGATAATGCCTTTACTAAATTTATCCCAAATTAATTAGATCAATAAGGACTCAATTCTGAAGTTGATCATTTAATATATTAGGGTAAGGTATAATTTGGGGGTTTACCCAAAAGCTATATGCACCTCATACACCTTGCAAGGCTTATGAAGGCATTAAGATACACAAAATTCATAGGGAGAGATATCAGCCTTTAAAAATGCATACAGTATCAAAAAATGTTTGTTAATCACTCAGTTCTGTCTGACTCTTTACAACCACATGGACTGTAGCTCATCAGGCTACCTCTGTCCGTGGAATTCTCCAGGCAAGAATACTGGAGTGGGTTGACATTCCCTTCTCTTGGAGACCTTCTTGACCCAGGGATTGAAGCCAGGTCTCCTGTATTTCAGGCAGATTCTTTACTATCTGAGCCACCAGGGAAGCCCCTATTGCCATGCCCTCCTCCAGGCGATCTTTCTAACCCAGTGATTGAACCCAGGTCTCCCGCATCACAGGCAGATTTGTTACTGTCTGAGCCACCAGGGTAGCCCAAGAATACTGGAGTGGGTAGCCTATCCCTTCTCAAGAGGATCTTCCTCACCCAGAAATCAAATCGGGGTCTTATGCATTGCAGGAAGATTTTTTGGTGGGAAAGCCCCCAACACCCCTGCCAATAAATAAATAAATAAATGCTTAAGCTATTATAAGAGCAACGCATTTTCTTTCCACGAGGAAACAACCCAACATTTTAAATATCTATGCCTATATGCTGAAGTCCAGAGTCACCAGGGATATGCCTTTTTTTTGGGGGGGAAGTGGTGTCAGGGCTTTTCGTTAGCCCCTTTACAGCCTAGGGCTGATGGTTAAATGAAGATTTATCTTCCTATAACATTTGCACTATGCCATGATAACAATGACATAACTAGTAACTCCTTTTTGGAAACGAGAAGGATTGAATAGAATATAGAGTCCACCAGCCATAGCACATAGTATAACTAGACAATAATGCAATACCTCTACCCTGCTAGTGAGTGAATTATTTGGTCAGTCAGTCTGGTGGCTTCTAGTTTTCTTTCTGGGAGAATAGAAAGTTCTTGGTTTCTGTCCTCCATGTCCATAGCTGGAGTAAACATAGGCAAGATTGTTTTTCTTGTAACTGGATCAATTTAATAGCATTCCTATTAGAAGAGTTTGGTGACTTTAGGTATTTAATAATCATCCTGTTGAAAAGAGTTTAGCAGTACAGTCTGCTATGGTGGACTAAACGATTTTTCCCCTTTCTTCACTCCTTCCTTTATCTATGCCCTCTTTGTCACCTGACTTTGAAGTCCCCTCAAAATGAGGTAGAAAACATCTCATACAAATTTAATATACCCATATGACTTGGTTGACAATGGCATGTGAATGAACATGATTCAAACAGGGGGTTGGAATGTACATGGCTATTTTACATGAATTCATATCCCAGGAGGTCCACTGGTCACAGAAGAATAAATAAGACAGAAACTCATGGCTTGGAGATAATCCAACGGAGTTAGCCTTATCCCAGTCAAACCACAGAGATGTAAATAAGAAATAAAGGCTTTTTGTTGTATGCTGCCAAAGAATTGATGGTTTTGAACTGTTTTGTTGGAGAAGACTCTTGAGAGTCCCATGGACTGCAAGGAGATCCAACCAATCCATTCTAAAGGAGATCAGTCTTGGGTGTTCTTTGGAAGGAATGATGCTAAAGCTGAAACTTCAGTACTTTGGCCACCTCATGCAAAGAGTTGACTCATTGGAAAAGACTCTGATGGTGGGAGGGATTGGGGGCAGGAGGAAAAGGGGACGACGGAGGATGAGATGGCTGGATGGCATCACATACTTGATGGACATGAGTTTTAGTGAACTCTGGGAGTTGATGATGGACAGGGAGGCCTGGCATGCTGCAGTTCATGGGGTCGCAAAGAGTCAGATACGACTGAGCTGCTGAACTGAACTGAACTGAGTTTAGAAGGTGTTTTATTTATTTATTTTTTGCAAAGCACCATATTTTACAAACAAGATATTATTGGTGACATAATTAGTAAAGAGAAGTACAATACTATTCATCAAAATTTTAAATTTTGTAGTGTTGTCTATGGGGTCAGTGAGGGAAAAGCTATAGTTACAGAAGACTGAAAACTTTTATGAAAATGAAAATATATATATTTTAAAAGAGACTGGAAAAATAAAAACTTGTGCTATGTAATGGCCAAATATCTGTAAAACCTATCATCTGCAGTAATTTAAAAATAAAATATATACCTAATGATCTTATGGCCTTGGGAAAGAGGCTTACCAGGAAGAACGCTGAATGTATAAGCTGGCTCCTACTGGCTGCATTTGATAAAACAAAAAACACTCAGGGAAAAATGGCCAGTTTGGAAACAAAATTGAGAAAGAGTGTAGAAAGTCTGTAAAATCTGGAACTTAGCAGGTAGGAAAATAAAAGTATTTCCCAACTACAATAAAATATTCAATTTAATATTAAAAAAAGTGGGCTGAATGTGAAAATCACTCAGTCATGGCTGACTCTTTCCAGTACCATGGACTATAGCCTGCCAGGCTCCTCAGGCCATGGGATTCTCCAGGCAAGAATACTGGAGTAGATAGCTGTTCCCTTCTCCAGGAGATCTTCCCAAACCAGGGATTGAACAAGGGGCTGAGTAGGTCTAATAAATGCAACTAGAGGGATAGATCAAATCAAAGGTGGTAAGGTCATCGCTCATAAAGAACTAAAGTGATGCTTCCTTGTCCTGTGTTTCTCAGAGCAGATTATGAATGTAGGTTCCAGGTGCAAGTAATTTACCAAAGAAGTACCTCCAGGAGAAATTGGCTGGTCCAAACCTTCTCAGGGTCCAAAATTCTGGGCTTGCAGCCATTTGCTAATCACAGTCCTCTGGCAGGTACTGTTCTCTGAGGGATGTTAGAAAATAGAGACTTCAGTTTAGTCACTCAGTCTGAATTCTTTGGGACTACATGGACTGCGGCATGTCAGGCTTCCCTCTCCATCACCAGCTCCTGGAGTTTGCTCAAACTCATGTCCATCAAGTCAGTGATGTCATTCAACCATCTCATCCTTTGTCATCCCCTTTTCCTCCTGCCTTCAATCTTTCCCAAAATCAGGGTCTTTTCCAGTGAGTCAGTTCTTTGCATCAGGTGACCAAAGTATTGGAGTTTCAGCTTCAACATCAATCCTTCCAAAGAATATTCAGGACAGATTTTTTTTTAGGGTTGACTGGTTTGATCTCCTTGCAGTCCAAGGGCCTCTCAAGAGTCTTCTCCAACACCACAGTTCAAAAGTATCAATTCTTCAGCTTTCTTCATAGTCCAACTCTCACATCCATACATGACTACTAGAAAAAGCCATAGCCTTGACTAGACAGACCTTTGTTGGCAAAGTAATGTCTCTGCTTTTTAACATGCTCTCTAGGTTGGGCATAACTTTTCTTCCAAGGAGCAAGCATCTTAATTTCATGGCTGCAGTCACCATCTGCAATGATTTTGGAGCCCCCCAAAACAAAGTCTGTAACTGTTTCCACTTACCGTGATCTTAGTTTTCTGAAAGTTTAGTTTTAAGCCAACCTTTTCATCTTCCTCTTTCACTTTCATCAAGAGGCTCCTTAGATCTTCTTCGCTTTCTGCCATAAGGGTGTCATCTGCCTATCTGAGGTTATTGATATTTCTCCTGGCAGTCTTGATTCCAGCTGGTGCTTCATCCAGCCCAGTATTTCTTATGACGTACTCTGCATATAAGTTGAATAAGCAGGATGACAATATACAGCCTTGACATACTCCTTTCCCAATTTGGAACCAGTCTGCTGTTTCATGTCTAGTACTAACTGTTGCTTCCTGACCTTGCATACAGATTTCTCAGGAGGAAGGTCAGGCAGTCTGGTATTCCCATCTCTTGAAGAATTTTCCACAGTTTGTTGTGATCCACACAGTCAAAGGCTTTGGCATAGTCAATAAAGCAGAAGTAGATGTTTTTCTGGAACTCTCCTGCTTTTTTTTGATCCAGTGAATGCTGGCAATTTGATCTCTGGCTCTTCTGAACATCTGGAAGTTCATGGTTCATGTACTTTTGAAGTCTGGCCTGGAGAATTTTGAGCATTACTTTCCTAGCATGTGAGATGAGTGCAATTGTGTGGTAGTTAAGTAGTAGTCTAAATACATTTACCCGAAATCCTAATATATTGACTTTTTCATATAGTCCTATTTGATATAGGATTATATGATCCAATAAAATCCACAGATTATGGAAAAATAATCTGCATAAAGCCACTGTGGTTATAGTAAAATAATAAAGTGATTGAATGAGAGAGTACTAAGAGAAAAGGTCATATAAATGTTTTTGGGGAAAGTAAGGTGGAGAAGAAGTGCCATGTAAATTAAAGACATCCAGTTATATTTGAATTTCAGATAAATGAAACATTTTTGATATTAATATATCTCAGGTATTATATGGGACATACATGTTTTCAAAAATCCTTGTTATCTGAAACTCAAATTTAGACACAATCTGTTTTTATGGTTGCTGTTTTGTGTTTTCTAATTTAGTAACCTTGGAGTGGGGCTGGTAGGGACTGAGGGGTGAGAGAGGGAAGGGCTACTGTGTAAGAGTATTACAGCCATTTCAAGGTCTTAGTCTTTTACTGTAAATAGTATTTTTAAGTAATTATTTTAATGTAAGGAAGGGCATGATTTGTCTTACTTTTACATAATTTTTCTGCCTATATTTGTGAATAGACTGAAAGCAAGAAATGATGGAAGCAGAAAAACAAGCTAGCAACATTTTTCAGCAATTTAGGCAACATTGCTAGTAACATGTAGTAAGACAGTAGGAGTGTTCATAGTTTTATGTGGTGTGATTCTCGATTTATTTTGAAGATAATGCAGGTAAGATATGTTAATGGATTAATGGTGAAGTATGAAATAAGCCAAGAATGGGTATAATGGTTTGGTTGGTGTTTTCCCTTGCCAACTGGGAAAAAGGAGTTTCAAAATACAGAGATTAATAAAGACTATAGAAGAAACAAGTTTGGTGGAAGAAATGAGTAGTTCTACTCTGGATATGTCATTTTTGATAAATTTGATATACATCCAAGTCAAGATGATGGGTACACAGTTAGTTATAAGGAGAAATTCACAGGATGAAAAACATCTGAAAATAATATTCTTAAAGATGGTACTTCAAGTCATGGAACTAAGTATGGTCATATTGACAATTATTTTGGAGGTTAAACCTTGTCCTCCTGGGTCAAAATATATACTTGTTTTCTTGAAGCATGCTGAGATCTTACGCCTGTTGCTTAAAAGGCCATGAATAATGGTTGGCTTTAAAAAATNTGGAACTAAGTATGGTCATATTGACAATTATTTTGGAGGTTAAACCTTGTCCTCCTGGGTCAAAATATATACTTGTTTTCTTGAAGCATGCTGAGATCTTACGCCTGTTGCTTAAAAGGCCATGAATAATGGTTGGCTTTAAAAAATATATGTGTTCTCCCTGACAAGACACTGCCCCAGCTGAGATTATTTCAACAAGGGAGGCTTAGTATTCTCAGAACATTGCTATAAAGAAATTCTGTTGAATTTATAAATTATCTCTGAAATAAAAAAAAAATCAATATCTGGGACAGCAGATCTAAAAAAATTGATAGTTCTAAGATCTCTTTAATCATAATATCTCTCATAAACTGAGCTTCAAGAAAACATTGATTTTATCTTAAAACGCTTGTATGTTGTGTTTATAAATTCAAAACACAAGAACTGTTTTTGGAGTAGAAAAAATATCAATAATTTATGCTGTTACATTAACATAACTTTCACCTGTGCTTTAATGATTTGTAGTTTTATACTAAGAGAATTATGATCCCTCTGTAATACTTTTCCTTGGTCCCAACACCCTTCACTTTTTAACATTTTCATCTACCAAAGGGCACAAATAAAAGTGAACATTTAATTACCTCATTAAGACTCAAGATTTTAACTGACTTCAGTTACTTAACAGACCAATAATATTCAAGTCAGTTTATGATAACAATCAACTCCTGGTAACAAATCTGAACCAAAACTCCCTAATGGTTCCATAGATTATAAATCATGAGCCACAGAAACAGTCTTAAAATCAAGAAGCGTCAAAAATAAAGAGAATTTTATTTGAGGCCATAATTCTCTAACTCTTTAATATGGCAATGTTCTTGTAAATCTGAAAAGTTTTTGATAGCCATTTGGATATTATTTATGGCACATACTTTAGGAAAGAAAAATCTAGATGTATACTTCAGATTATGTACATTTTCTGAGAAGATTACTAAAGCAAAACTGCAAAAGCCAATGAATGAGAGGAAATTTTTTTAAATTACCTATAAATCGTACTGATACCCAACTAAAATAAGAGCCAAGATATAGATAGATAAGTAGCCAGGCAGACAAATATAGAGATATACATACAGATACAACAGACTATATCATTAACACAATGCAGTGTGATCACAGCAATGGCATCTGATGATAAAGAAGAACCATATCTTAATCTAACTTGTAATATACAAATTATTTTGTGTGTTTATATTTTGAAAATGCAGTGTAAGTTGTTCTACAGTATACACAAACCTCTGTATAAAATGAGTTGTTGTAATGAGAGAAATTTAATGTTCAAAAGTCTTACAGGTTACATTACAATCTACCTTGAAATATGAAAATGATGTGTGTAATATACCTAACTAATTAATATTCACCTCTTATAAAAACATTACATTAAGCAATGTAATAAACTTAGTAAACTTGTGTACTTTTTCAGTAAGACAGATCTGAGTCTAAATTTCAGATACACCATGAACTTAGTTATATAACCATTGGTTTCTTTACTAAAATATAAAAGACAATATTTAAATCATACAGTGTTTTTGAAGATTAAATGGCAAAATACACAAGGCACAGAACTTCACACAGAGTCTGACACTTACATTTATTGTTATTATCACTATTATTAACATTTGTAAGACATTTTAAAGCAGTACATAGGGAAATCTTATTAAACCCCTGGAATTAAATTACAAAACCAATTTACAATGAATGACATCTAATAACCAGAAGAGATGTATGTAACATCTTGACTTCTAGTTTTGCCTTATTCTCAGGGATTTATGCACTTTAACTTGTTTAATTAAAACACACTGCATATTGTTAGCTTCATATTATCCATGATAAAACTGAGGCACAAAGATACTATCAAACCCCAAAGAGCTAGTAAATGATAAAGCTACTAACTGAACCAATTAGGTTCCAGGATATCTGCTCTTTATGATACACTGCTTCTCAAGCTAAAGGTTCAGTTCAGTTCAGTTCAGTTCAGTCACTCATTCATGTCTGACTCTTTGCAACCACATGAACTGCAGCATGCCAGGCCGCCCTGTCCATCACCAAATCCCGGAGTCCACCCAAACCCATATCCATTGAGTCGGTGAGGCTATCCTACCCTCTCATCTTCTGTTGTCCCCTTCTCCTCCTGCCCTCAATCTTTCCCAGCATTAAGGTCTTTTCAAATGAGTCAGCTATTCGCATCAGGTGGCCAAAGTACTGGAGTTTCAGCTTCAACATCAGTCTTTCCGATGAACACCCAAGACTGATCTCCTTTAGGATGGACTGGTTGGATCTCCTTGCAGTCCAAGAGACTCTCAAGAGTCTTCTCCAACACCACAGTTCAAAACCATCAATTCTTCAGCACTCAGCTTTCTCTATAGTCCAACTCTCACACCCATATATGACCACTGGATAAACCATAGCCTTGACTAGACAGACCTTGTTGGCAAAGTAATGTCTCCACTTTTCAATATGCTGTCTAGGTTGCATGTTTAGCTAAAGGTAGATGACAAATTAAATAGAGTAATAAAAAATAATGAACTAGAAAGTGAGATGAAGTAGATGAAAGAGAGATTTGTTCAAGGAACGAGTATAAAACTAGAATGATAATATACTCAAAGTCTTTATCAACAGAAGGGGAGATTGGTAACAAAGAGGTGGAGGATTTAGGAGGTAGTCCAATAAAAGATTTTGTAACTAGTGCTCAGAAAATCACAATGGGGTAAATCTCATGGCATTTGGACTCTACTTGCCATATGTCTCTTTAATGGAGTTTAATACAAGGTTCAAACAAATATTTACATTATATAATTTCTTCTCTTCGTTCCTCTGCCTTTTCTAAAACCAGCTTGAATATCCCAGATCAAATTGCCAACATCCTTTGGATCACTGAAAGAGCAAGAGAGTTCCGGAAAAACATCCATATCTGCTTTATTGACTATGCCAAAGCCTTTGACTGTGTGGATCACAATAAACTGTAGAAAATTCTTCAAGAGATGGGACTACCAGACAACTTGACCTGCTTCTTGAGAAATCTGCATGCAGGTCAAGAAGCAACAGTTAGAACTGGAAATGGAAAAACAGACTTGTTCCANCTGGATCATGGAAAAAGCAAGAGATCCAGAAAAAACATCTATTTCTGCTTTATTGACTATGCCAAAGGCTTTGATTGTGTGGATCACAATAAACTGTGAAAAATTCTGAAAGAGATGGGAATACCAGACCACCTGACCTGCCTCTTGAGAAACCTATATGCAGGTCAGGAAGCAATAGTTAGAACTGGACATGGAACAACAGACTGGTTCCAAATAGGAAAAGGAGTAAGTCAAGGCTTATATTGTCACCCTGCTTATTTAACTTCTATGCAGAGTACATCATGAGAAACACTGGGCTGGAAGAGGCACAAGCTGGAATGAAGATTGCTGGGAGAAATATCAATAACCTCAGATATGCAAATTACATCACCCTTATGGCAGAAAGTGGAGAAGAACTAAAGAGCCTCTTGATGAAAGTAAAAGAGGAGAGTGAAAAAGTTAGCTTAAAGCTCAACATTCAGAAAGCTAAGATCATGCATCAGGTCCCATCACTTCATGGTAAATAGATGGGCAAACCATGGAAACAATGGCTAACTTTATTTTTGGGGGCTCCAAAATCACTGCAGGTGGTGATTGCAGCCATGAAATTAAGACACTTATTCCTTGGAAGGAAAGTTATGACCAAACTAGACAGCATATTAAAAAGCAGAGACATTACTTTGTCAACAAAGGTTTGTCTAGTCAAGGTTATGGTTTTTCCAGTAGTCATTTATGGATGTGAGAGTTGGACTATAGAGAAAGCTGAGTGCCAAAGAATTGATGCTTTTGAACTATGGTATTGGAGAAAACTCTTGAAAGTCCCTTGGACTGCAAGGAGATCCAATCAGTTCATCCTAAAAGAGATCAGGCCTGGGTGTTCATTGAAAGGACTGATGTTGAAGCTGAAACTCCAGTATTTTGGCCACCTCATGTGAAGAGTTGACTCATTTGAAAAGACCCTGATGCTGGGAGGGATTGCAGGCAGGAGTAGAAGGGGATGACAGAGGATGAGATGTTGGGATGGCATCACCAACTCAATGGACATGGATTTGGGTGGACTCCAGGAGTTGGTGATGGACAGGGAGGCCTGTCTTCCTACGGTTCATGAGGTCTTAAAGAGTTGTATATGACTGAGCAACTGAACGGATCTGAAGCGCACAGGATAGAAGTCAAAGGTCACACACAAATATAGGTTTTAATTCTAATGAATATACGCACGGAACAATTTAGTGCCTCCTATTGCTTTAAGTTCATAAACATTTTAAAATTTCAGCCTGACTTCTGACAAAGTTTACTATGACCCAAGAAGTATGGGTAAGCCTCTCTGATAGGCTCCTATTATTGTTCATATGCTTTTTAAGACTGAGTCCAAAGCCCAGGAAAAATTGTGAAAGACTACAGAGACTGCTTTGGTTGCCTAAAGAATCATTACCCTAATTCTAGATGCTCTTATACTGTCAACCTGTGATTCAGGTTTGGAGAAACTAAAGTACCATTTAGTATTGATAAACACATTGGTAAGTTGTTCTCTTAGAGAAAAGGGCTCAAGGCCTCACAGAGGGAAATGTTTCAGAGTCAGAAAGCCCTTCATTTATTAGCTATCCAAACTGCAATTTAGGAAAAGAATGAATACTTTCTAGGTACATAAGCCTGAAGGAGCTTGTCTTTGATTTTATTTATTTCTTTTTCTTTCGATGATTATTTTGAAATCATATACAGAGAGAAGAAAACAGAATTGTCTACTATTTCAGAAAGGGAGAACAGCTGCAGCAATATAGAGAATAGAGGCATTAGTAAAGGCAGGGGAATGGGACAATTTCCAGAGGGCAACAAAAGTTGCTATCTTTCATATTCCTCCCTCAATTATATTTTAATACTAGAGTTGGTGTTACAGTACAAATGTAAAAATATTACTAAGTGCATGCATTTGTTGCCCTAGCTTATGAAAGATCATCAGTGCTTTCAAATTGTGCATAAGTAAAAGTAAATTATTTAACCAAATTGTGCTGGGAAAGAGAGGCCAAAAAAAAGAACATAATTACGTTTTGTTTAATGCACTCTCCAAGGTAAACCATAGTAATTTTTTCAATACTTGTAATACACAGTGGCATTTCTAATAGGTTTATTCCATATATTTATCTATCAGTCTTTAACTCATTAATGCTAGTTGTTAACATTTGGAAGCAAAAATCTTAATCTATAATATAAACTGTACATTGACCATTATTTGTATGTTTTCTAAGCTATAGGTAATCCTCACTGTATATACCAGTGCAGCACCAAAAAATGAGTGTGCAAGGTGAACTGTGCAAAGTGCTTTTACTAAAATAAAACTACAATACACAGTTAAATGAATTTTTTAAATTTGACAAATTTTTTGTCAAAACATCAAAAATTATTTTATTGTTAGCTATACATGCACAATGAACTAAATTATGGTAGAACTAACACTTATTTTGTACAGTGCAATTTAAAATATTAGAAACAGTAAGAATTAGAGTGTTTTATTTATTTTTAAAAAAATATAGAGAGTAATTTGAACAGTGTTTGCCTTATTCTCATTATGTTACTTACAATATGGAGCAAGTATCTTTTCCATATCTAGGAAAATTGCCATACCCTTATTTAAGTTTTGATCAGTTTCCAGCATTTTATCATTTCCAATTACAATGTCATGAAATATCTCAACAGTTTCATTCATGCGAAATTTTTTTGCCAATCACTTTCTCTGAGATACTGTCATCCTTTTCATCACAACCACTTTTCTCATTTACCTCAATAAGTTTGCCTCCACTAAGTTCTTAAAGAGTCTTTCAAGCTATTTTAGAATTCCATTTACACAAGATTCTAATTCAATTTTCAGTATTATCATTTTTTTCCCTATGATGCATTTTCATCTTTGTTGTACAACTACCTCTTGATTATCAATTTGTGAAATGCTGTTGCAGTTTATGGGGAAAACAAAGAGGTTGTAGTTTTTCCTTCTGTGTTGACCTGAACAACTACGACACAGTGACCAATCAATGACAGATCTTGAAGGACATGACATGACTGGTAACTGATCATGATGTGATCCTATTATTTACAAAGAAATTTGTGCACAGAAAAGGTAGTGGCAAAGTTTTTACTTCATGTTATCATTCACAGTTAATATATGTAGTAACTGGAATTTGAACTTTCTTTAAGAGGAAGTTGCAGTTAGTTAACTAAATCACAGTGAATGAAATTTGTTCATAATGAAACTGCAAAGTTAGGACTGTCTATATTTACTGAAACTAAAACTAGACTAGATATTAAATTTAGTTGGCAGTGAATGATTGCCTCTTTGACCTCATGAATCAGATGATTCAGCAGAGTTAAAAACAAAAGCGTTACTTACAGAAAATTTTGGAGAAGGAAATGTAAACTCACTCCAGTATTCTTGCCCAGAGAATTCCAAGGATGGAGGAGCCTGGGGTCACAAAGAGTAGGACATTACTGAGGTACTAATACACACACACGCACACACACGTAGAATTTACTTTTTACTGTATGCCTCAAAACCACCTAACACTCACTAATACCCAAGGAAATACAGAATACAAGTAAAAATAGTAGGCTTATCATGTAAGGGGCTTCCCCTGTAGCTCAAGCAGTAAAGAGTATGCCTGATATTCAGGAGACCTGGGTTCAACTCCTGGGTCAGGAAGATCCTCTGGAGAAGGAAATGTCAATCCACTCCAGTATTGTTGCCTGGAGGATCCCATGATCAGAGGAGCCTGGCAGATTACAGTCTATGGGGTCACAAGAGTTGGATACAACTGAACAGCTAAGCACACTTATGTAAACACAGCTTCAAGCCCAGGGCCTTAGTTGTTCAAACCATGTGGACATAAATAATCCTCTCTTACACGGAAATTCTGGAGTCATCACTGCTACTTAGCCTCTGTATCAGATGCTGCCATCAACAAGAGAGCCCAGTAGAGATAAAATAACTTTATAAGACCAGTATTCTACTGGAACCTTAGCTCATTACGTTCAGTTCAGTTCAGTTCAGTTGCTCAGTCGTGTCCGACTCTTTGTGACCCCATGAACCGCAGCAAGCCAGGCCTCCTTGTTCATCACCGACTCCTGGAGTTCACTCAAACTCAAGTCCATTGAGTCAGTGATGCCATCCAAACATCTCATCCTCTGTCATCCCCTTCTCCTCCTGCCCGCAATCCTTCCCAGCATCAGGCCCTTTTCAAAGGAGTCAGCTATTCACATGAGGTGGCCAAAGTACTGGAGTTTCAGCTTCAACATCAATCCTTCCAATGAACACCCAGGACTGGTCTCCTTTAGGATGAACTGGTTGGATCTCCTTGCAGGCCAAGGGACTCTCAAAAGTCTTCTCCAACACCACAGTTCAGAAGCATCAATTCTTCTGTGCTCAGCTTTCTTTATAGTCCAACTCTTACATCCATACATGACTACTGGAAAAACCATAGCCTTGACTAGACAGACCTTTGTTGACAAAGTAATGNTTTTTTGTTCTAGTTCTGTGAAAAATGCCATTGGTAGTTTGCTAGGGATCTCATTGAATCTGTAGATTGCACTTGGTAGTATAGTCACATGAAATATCTGTTCATCTCTTTATGTCATCTTTGGTTTCTTTTATCAGTGTCTTTTAATTTGTTGTGTACAGTTCTTTTGTCTCTTAGGTAAGTTTATTCCTAGATTTTTTTTTCTTTTTGCAGCAATGGTAAATGGGATTTATTCCTAATTTCTCTTTCTGATTTTTTGCTGTTAGTATATAGGCATACAAGTGATTTCTGTGTATTGATTTTTTATCCTGCAAATTTTCTAAATTCCTGATTATTTCTAGTACTTTTCTGATACTATCTTTAGGGTTTTCTATGCACAGTATCCGGAGAAGAAAATGGCAACCCATTCCAGTACTCTTGCCTGGAAAATCCCATAGATGGAGGAGCCTGTTAGACCTCATGGGGCCGATAAGAGTCGGATATGACTCAGCGACTTCATTTTCAATTTCACTTTCCACTTTCATGCATTGGAGTAGGAAATGCAGCCCACTCCAGGATTCTTGCCTGGAGAATATCATGGACAGAGGATCCTGGTGGGGCTGCCTTCTATGGAGTCACACAGAGTCGGACACGACTGAAGCAACGTAGCAGCAGCATGCATAGTATCATGTCATCTACAAACAGTGAGATATTTTTCTGATCTGGATTCCTTTTATTTCTTTGTCTTCTCTGATTGCTACAGCTAGGACTTTTTTACTATTGCTATAGTAGGACTTCCAGAACTATGTTGAATAATCATGGTGAAAGTGGACACCCTTGTCTCGTCCTAATCTTAGGGGGAATGCTTTCAGTTTTTCACAATTGAGAATAATGTTTACTGTAGGCTTATCATATATGGCCTTCACTATGTTGAGATAGGTTCCTTCTATGCCCATTTTTTTTTGAAGAGTTTTAATCATAAATGGGTGCTGAATCTTGTCAAAGACTTTTTCTATATCTATTGAGATTATCATATTGTTTGTATCTTTTGATTTGTTAATATGGCACATCACACTGATTGATTTGTGTATACTGAAGAATCATTGCATTCCTGGAATAAACCNTTCCAAGGAGTAAGCGTCTTTTAATTTCATGGCTGCAATCACCATCTGCAGTGATTTTGGAGGCCAAAACAATAAAGTCTGACACTTTCCACTGTTTCCCCATCTATCTGCCATGAAATGTTGAGCTCATTAGTTTCTCAATAAATATTAGCCAAGCAGTGTTTCCACCTCCTTTCCTCAAAATTGTTGATCTATGACTTTGCCAGCTCATGTCCATTAATATCATGATTTAGCCATAATTACTGAACTTCTTGTTGTTCAGTCACCTAGTGGTATCTGACTCTTTGCAGCCCCATGGACTGCAGCACAACAGACCTATCTTCTCTCACCATCTCCAAAGTTTGCCCAAGTCCATGTCCATTGTTTCCGTGATGATATCCAGCCATCTTATCCTTTGACACCCTCTTTTCCTTCTGCCCTCAATCTTTCCCAACGTCAGGGACTTTCCCAATGAGTCAAATGACCAAAATATTGGAGTTTCAAATTTAGCACGACATCCAATTCCATCATATTGCATTTTTGGTCTTAGAGAGATCATATCCTTTCCTCCAACTAAGAGTCCTTTCTTACCTGTCTAATCACTTCAAGCTTTGTCACAGTATTTCTTCTACAATACTAACGAATTCCCTAAATTGTATGTGAATATTATGTTCACATTATATGTGGTAACAGTTCTGTGTATTTCTTATGTCTATTCATTATCTTTCCAAGAAGAAAAGAATAAATCACTTAAGGAAATGAAAATATTATACATATATATTTATATAAATTTACAAATATATAAATATGTATTAAGTGGATATATAATATATAAACAACATATTTCAGGCTGCAGTCCATGAGGCCACAAAGAGTTGGACAGGATTTAGTAGCTGAACAATAACAGTATGTAATACTGTGTATAGGAAGATAATTCACAAAGGTTGAAAAAAGTTCTTACCAAAAAAAAAACAAACAAACAAGTTTTAATAGGAGAGAGATAGACCTCTTTCCCTCAAAGTAAATATCCTTTAAATGGTTTGTTTTCATATATAAAAAAGAAAAGCTTTGTCTTGAAGCATGAATTAAAACTTTGTGTTTATGATCTACAGGAAAAATAAAGCCCTTAAAACTTATTCTCAGTGGTCAGGAACTGATGCTAAATTCTTTTATCTGACATTACCAGAGTTCAAAGATTGTTGTAAATGTCAGCAATCAAATCTACAAATGATGTCTCTAAGGAGGGTATTAGGAAGCAAACACATTCTGAAGTTAGCTGTTAACCTCGAATTAATTTATGATACTCCAAGAAAACACCTACTAGATTAGAATCAAAGATAATGTAAATATGCACTTATTATGCCTTTACACCTCATTTTTCCTTGTTAGTCTTTAATGGAAGACAACGTAACCTTTGTTATTAGAACCTTTGTTAGGGGACAGTGTTTAGCTGAAATTTTAAAACCTTGACTTAAATTTACTTTGCATAATTATCTTCTATTATAGTGATTTTTTAAAAACAATGATGCAGAAATTAAAAAAAATATATTTTGTTGTTGCTTATTTGCTAAGTTCTGTGCAATTTTTTTGCAACTCCATGGACTGTAGCCTGTCAGGCTCCTCAGTCTATGGGATTTCCCAGGCAAGGACAATGGAGTGGTTTCTTACTTCCTTCTCCAGGAGATCTTCCTGATCCAAGGATCAAACCCAAGTCATATATATATATATATATATATATATATATATATATATATAAGAAAGTTAGTTGATCTAGTTAAAGCTAAATAGTCTGTCAGGTGTTGTAAAGATAACATGAAAAATACTAAAATTTTGAAAACACCAGTTAAACTACAAGTAGACAAGTTTGCCTTATTACTTGACATCTAGCATAATGGTGACATCAAGACTAAAGCTTGGTCTGACCTTAGGATCAAGGTCTTCTTCACGATGGCATGTGAAAAACACATAGAATTTGTCCTAAAAGTAATTTCTGATTCTCCTTCCTCAATCACTGCAGCTTACACTGCTTGCCCAAGTAATAGACTTACATCTTCCCTCATTGCTCAGTCAATAAAGAATCTGCCTGCAAGGCAGGAGAGCTGGGTTTGATTCCTGGATAAGGAAGATCTCCTGGAGAAGGAAATGGCAACCTACTTCAGTGTTCTTGCCTGGAGAATCCCATGGACAGAGGAGCTTGGCAGACTAGAGTCCACAGTGTTACAAGAGTTGGAAATGACTTAGTGACTAAACTACCATATCTTCATCTTTCTTAGAAGGCCCTCATCATGATTGCCTGCTCAATGTGATCTGCAAATCTGTGGCTATTTTGTCAGCTAATTTTAACTTCTTTTTTTCAATTCTGATCATGGGGCCAATCCATTCTAAATCGCTCCTAAACTCCAGCTTTACCATAATTTTTCTATATCTTTAGACTATCTTAGATTAATTTTCTTCCAAGCCTAATACAGTTCCTGTATTTCCAAACATATTGTATTTTTCTGTGAAACAATAATAAGTATGGAGGATTCAAAGAATAAAGAGCTTTATTTGAAGTCTTGAGAAGGGTTCCATCCCTGAGTTGGGAAGATCCCCTAGAGGAGGGCATAGCAACCTACTCGAGTATTCTTGCCTGGAGAATTCCATGAAAAGAGGGGCCTGATTGCCTACAGTCCATGGGGTCGCAAAGAGTCAAACACGACTGAGAAACTAACACTTTCGCTTTTAAAAATGTCACATATTTAGATAAAATCAAGTGTTGCAGATAAGAGACTGAGTCAAAGGCTTATAAAAGCAAAGCTACAAGCTTGTTCAAGAAGTATGATTTACCCTGATGACAGGAAATATTTGTCCTTAAGGGATAGGGCATCATGAGTTATTTTAGGGCAAGGGTCTCTTGACTCTAGGTCTATGAAGTTATAACCTAATGGGACAATTCCAACCTTCATGTATGATAATATTCTTCTCAGAAATGTATCTACCCTGACAGTTGCTACTGCTGCTGCTAAGGCACTTCACTAGTGACAGTAATGATGTATAAATATCACTGGTAAGGTCACCTTTCAAAGTCATGTGTTTAGTTACTTCCCATAGTTTTGTGTTCTTTTTCTATAGAAAAGCTAGCAAAATTATAGAAGCTTTAGACCTGTAAAATGTGGTAGATTCCACATTTATGTAACACACATTTATAACTCATAACAATAAGAATCATTCAGGCTTATTAGAAAAGTAACGAAACATTTGTAAAGAAATAATGGATAAAATTACAGCTTGGACACTGAGGATTGAAACCACCTACTTGCTCACATGACCCAGCTCATTTTCTACAAAAATATGATTCTATTATTCCATTACCTTCATTAGCATAACTTTTATATTCCAGAAAACTCTTATCTAGGCAAATACACTAATTTTTTATCAGAGGAACTTTGTGAAAGGCCCACAAACTCTTCAATATAAAGCATCAACAGTTTTATCCTAAGACTCCTTGAACCTTAAGACCAAAAAGCCTTGGTTTACTATTTCTACCAATCCCTGGGTGTTATATCCTGATTCTTACCCAATCCTAATCAATCCCACTTATTTCCCACATTGAAATGCCTACATTAAATCAAATTGAAACTTCTCAGTAAAACTGAATCTTGCCCACTCCACTATGAGACAAAAAGTTCTCTTGGCCACTTACACAGATCTCCTTTACCAGAGTAAGGTATTAACCTAAATTTGTCTTATGAACAGATTGTGTTGGTGATAGTTAGGGAGTCAGTATACAACAGCTTATAAGCCTTTTTATGTGTTCATATGTCTGCAAAGAATCATTTCAGTCATAAACATCTCTAAATTATGACCATACAAATGGTTTAGATGATATAATTTGCTAATACATGAACAGATGAGTCCAACCCCATGACATTCATGATTACCTTCATTAATTTTATCATTATCCTTTGAAGACAGAAATAAGAAGTTTAATGTTTAAACAATGAATCTGAATTTCCCATCATTTTTTAATTCCTTCTGGAAATATATGAGCTTCTGAAAAGGAATATCTCATTTTTTTGGAAAACAAAGGGAGCAGAGTGAAATTTTTAAATTTATTGTATGTTATTAATGTAGGATTTCTTTTTTCATCAGATTTCAAGTAAGAGTCTTAAGTCACTAAGGCTTAATTCCAGAGATATGGGACACAGGAGGTCAAGTAAAAAGGCTCTTGTCTCCATTTTTAGTTTATTCAGTCTAGTTCCTAAATATGTGTGATTCCCTCTCCTTATTTTCTCTATCAACTGCAACATTAGAGCAAAAACCAGAAGGGGGAATGCCTACAGTCTGCAAATAAGGGAGAGGAAACAGCATGACAATACTACAAAAATAATTGACTATTTGAAAACATTCATTCTTCTTCATTGCCACCAAGACAAAACAGAAACCTTTTATCCCTTTTCTTTTCTGCACCAACAATATCTTACTTCTTTCTTTTTCCAGTCTTACTGATCTTGTTTTTGCTCTGCTGCTGCTGCTGCTAAATTGCTTCAGTTTTTTTCCAACTCTGCGCGACCCCATAGACAGCTGCCCACCAGGCTTCCCCATCCCTGGGATTCTCTAGTGTTCATTTAAACCAATTTTATTCTTGCTACAGTGTGTATAATAATGATGTAGAGAGGTGATAAAGAGAATGAATGAAAATCAAAGACCGATAGTCTATGAATAAGAACCTATGTTACCCTGTGATGCCTATGATGATAATAAGCTTGGTAATAGCTCATATTTGTGGTGTTTGCTTTTAAGATTGGACATAATATATTGACAAAGAGGTAGGAAGAAAATAAAGATAAAGGTAAGAATTAGTTTGTTGAAAATAAATGAAAGACAGAAAAACCTCATGTCAGGTCAAGAAATAAGTCCTGAATCTTTTAGTAGCAGCTCTTTATGACTTAACTATTTCCTTTTGATTTTTTTTGAGCAAGGAAACATATTTTTTGTCTAAAGAAACATTTGGTATGAAAAATTCCAAAATAAACAGACTAAAAAAATAACCTTACATAGCAAAAAAATAAATAGAAATTATAAGGAAAATAAATTTCAAAGTTTTTTCCCAAATAAATGAGTAGGTATACAGTAAGTAACTACACATTAATATAAGTTTGCTAATATCACATAATAAAAATAGCCAAACAGCAGCTGTATGTGACATAAACAGAAAAATTATTCTGCAAATAGGTGAATATTTTTCTACACTTTGAATTATTTTTATATTAGTTACTATATCTTATTAGTCTGTTTTCGATTGTAAGTTCTAAAAAGTCAAAATCTTTTATTTTGATTTCTTTGAATTCTCCAAGTCAGTTCAATTTTGAACTTTGAAAACTAGAATTTTGAAAATCTGTGACAATCATATGAACTAAAATATTCATTTTCAGTTTGAGATAATTCATCCCATAATTTGCTCTTGTATAATGCTCTGTCTTCTGTGTGTGCTTTACTCCGAGGTAGGCATTTGTAATTCCCAACTTACATCTTCATATTNATATTTTACTACCCTCCTCTCCTTTAAAAATATTTCAGTATTATTCAATAAAACAAATGCAACACAGCTCTAAAAATAGCAAAAATCCTGATGATATATACTAGATAAATAAAATATACTGAATCCTTTTGTATAGCAAGCAATGTGCTAAATACTTCATGAAAACTAATTTTTAATCAAAATAATCACAAGGGAATTGGAGCAATTTCCTTCCCTTTTTGACAATTAAATACGTGGAAACTGAGACTCAGAAATAGCAAGTTAAGTTGCCCAGGGGGGTTACACAGCTGGTAAGGTAGGAAGTACTCAGTTACATTTACATGCCCGCTTCTTCCACTTATAAAAGTTATATGTTACAGGTGATGCCACTGTTACTATGTTGCCTAGATATTACAAGTAAGCCATTCTCATTAGCATTATTGTTAATAATTATTATTAAAGCTTCCTCATCCATATATTGATTTGGACTAACTTAGCTTTTCTCCTAGTTCTGGATTGAATAATATTCTAGTTTACTTAAGAGATTTAGTTCTGTATCTCGAGCATTTGTTGAAAAGCCTGTGTCGTCTTCACTTCTTCGAATGGGGCAGAGTATTAGTTTCAAATTCTAATTATCCCTTGGGCCATAGAAAAAGCAAGATAATTGCAGAAAAAAACATCTACTTCTGCTTCATTGACTATGCTAAAGCCTTTGACTGTGTGGGTGACAGCAAACTGTGGAAAATTCTTAAAGAGATGGGAATACCAGACCATCTGACCTGCCTCCTGAGAAACCTGTATGCAGGTCAAGAGGCAACAGTTAGAACTGGACATGGAACAACAGACTGGTTCCAAATTGAGGAAGGAGTNGGGTGACAGCAAACTGTGGAAAATTCTTAAAGAGATGGGAATACCAGACCATCTGACCTGCCTCCTGAGAAACCTGTATGCAGGTCAAGAGGCAACAGTTAGAACTGGACATGGAACAACAGACTGGTTCCAAATTGAGGAAGGAGTATGTCAAGGCTGTATACTGTCACCCTGCTTATTCAACATATGTGCAAAGTACATCATGAGAAATGCTGGGCTGGAAGAAGCACAAGATGGAATCAAGATTGCCAGGAGAAATATCAATAACTTCAGATATGCAGATGACACCACCCTTATGGCAGAAAGTGAAGAGGAACTAAAAAGCTTTTAGATGAAAGTGAAAGAGGAGAGTGAAAAAGTTGGCTTAAAGCTCAACATTCAGAAAACGAAGATCATGGCATCTGGTCCCATCACTTTGTGGCAAATAGATGGGGAAACAATGGAAACACTGACAAACTTTATTTTTCTGGGTTCCAATATCATTGCAGATGGTGACTTCAGCCATGAAATTAAAAGATGCTTGCTCCTTGGAAGAAAAACTATGACTAACCTAGACAGCATATTAAAAAGCAGAGACAGTACTTTGCCGACAAAGGTCCATATCGTCAAAGCTATGGTTTTTCAAGTGGTCATGTATGGATGTGAGAACTGGACTATAAAAAAGGCTGAGTGTCAAAGAATTTATGTTTTTGAACTGTGGTGATGGAGAGTCACTCTTGAGAGTCACTTGGACTGCAAGAGGATCAAACCAGTCTCAATCCTAAGAGACCTCAATCTTGAATATTCACTGGAAGGACTGATGCTAAAGCTGAAGCTCCAATACTTTGGCCACTTTATGTGAAGAGTCAACTCATTAGAAAAGACCTTGATGCTGGGAAAGATTAGAGGAGAAGCAGATGACTAGGATGAAATTGTTGGATGGCGTCATGACTCAGTGGACATTTGTTTGAGCAAGCCCTGGGAGATGATGAAGTGAAGGACAGGGAAGCCTAGTGTGCTGCAGCCCATGGCGTTGCAAAGAGTCGGACACAACTGAGCAACTGAGTAACAACAACTATCAGGAATACAGCACCATATAATTAATGGCTGTTGGTTCATAGTATATATACTATATCCTGAAGACTTACACTCTAAATCCAAAGAGTTTCATAGCCTAAATTGTACCCTAGTTGCACCTTTAGAAGTACCATTCTAACTTTCTATCAGGCTTTCAGATTCTGGGTGATGATGAGGTACACTATTTGATCACTGAATCCCACTTTTATGTGACTGTTGCCATATAATGTGTTCCTTGTTCTGAAGCAGTGTTACACATGATCTCATTAAGTAAGTGAGACATTTTATGAATTCTTAAATAGTGGTCCTAGCCAAGAAAGCAGGCAGGAAATGGAAGCCCTCATCAGAAATATTTAGCAATTACAGTAAGGATGAAATACTGTCTACTCTGGATATAAAGCAAATTTAGCAACTGCCACTATGTGGCTGATTGGCCTCCTTAAGAGTTTGTACCATTGTGAGGAATCCTCTTCTGTCTTTGTTACTTAGAGTTTAAATATTCATCACTGCCAATAGCTAAACTACTGCTGGTGAGAAGAATCCCATGCAATTGGATCCATATATAGTTTTCAACTCATGAAGTATCAGGTGTCCAAGGACAGGAACTGGCTGATCTGATGTATGCTGGATAAGTTATTCTATTCATTAGTTTTTTAGTTCTTTTCCTTCAGTGGGTGCACACTGCTGGACACTGACTTGACACTCAAATATTTACACTTTATACTCTACCACAATTTTGATCATATACTTCCTCTCAATACCTTCATTTGAACTTGTAATCATTAACTCTAGGCCCCTTACCAACCAGTCAAGCCAATCATCACTACACTTAAATCTAAAAACTCTTATCTCCAACAACTTCTCCCTTTTTTTTTTCAAAATTAATGGCCAAATATACTATTCAAAGATCTGCCAAGTGGAAGGGTTTCCTCTTGCTACTATATTTCAGTATTAACTCTAATGGGAGTTGTGATGTAGTAAAAATCCACTTTTATCTTTTGGCAACTTGGTATATTCAGCTATCAAAGCAAGGTAATTTCTTATTGGAAACATCAGAGTTTTCCCACTACTCTAAAGGCATCCAATAAGTAACTTTACATGGAAGAGCCTGGGAGAACATACATGGATGTCTACAGTTCCCCGAGAAGTTGCAGAGGCACCCAGATTGCTGTAACCTCCTCCAGTTGGTCCAGTCTTATCTTTTTTGAGTGTGACCCACAGGCCTTTACAACTGTATCACAGAACAAGCATTCTACCAACATACCTATGAACTGATCTGAGTTTGTTTTCTCTTATATCACATGGTCATAGATGCAGATCTAAAACAAAGGTCAAAAATGAAGGTCCTACTATGCCTATGGTGTGAAATGAGAAAGATGTATTGCTGCAAATGATGTTTGTGACACTGAGTCTAGGCTATTGCCACTGGCAAAATCCATTAACAATCCCCAAGAAATAAAAAAAAAAAAAAAAACAGAATCTGAGCAATAAAATAAAGCTGACCTTTACTTTTCTTCTTTGTGCTCAGCCTAACTTCACTTGCTCATAGAACAGTGCATCCAAAAGCTCACACCCAGCCTTTCAGACCAGAGGTCCTACTGTGAAATGTCTGTGCCCCAAACTTCAGCTTGGAGGACTATGTGCAGAAGCACTGAGCACAACACTTCAGCTCAAGATGGCAACAGAGTACTGTGTACAGAAAGGCTGCATTTGACACTTTGATCTAGAGTACTGTGGGCAGCATAGCTGCTCCTGATATACAAGAACTCCATCCCTCTCCTGGCCCATAACCCTTTAAAACAGCCCTACCGAAGGCCTACTGAGGAGAGTATGTACTCTAGAAAGCAAGCTTGAAACTCTACTCTTTGATCAAAGATTAAAATTTTCACTTGCTTCTGTACCAAACAGCCTTGCTCCATTGGCTCAAAGGACACTGGGCAGGAGAACTCATGTTTAGGACCAACTGAAGAGGGTCTGTAACAAAATTTGGCAACCAAGAAGTGAGGGACTGTGCTCTTTTTGCCTGCACCTATCCGTTAGTCTGCAGCTTGTTCTGGCTCCAGCAGGAGGGCAACAGAGGCCCTGGGAGGTTTATGTGAGGATTCTTGACTCTAATTTTTTTTTTTATTAACTCTGACAGGGTAGAATGGCAGCAACCTTTGGCCAAATTCAGCAACTCTACCCAGCAAGCTGATGCCCAGGTGTGATGTGCATATAACACAGCCCCAGAGTAACCTAGACTGTGTCCCCTTGAGGAAATGATACCGTGGCCTCATTGATTGGCCTTTCTGCAATATCAAATACCCAGGGGGCTGTGGATGAGAGGGAGCCACAGCAGTCTTGCCCACTGTCTTGGCAGCAGTGTTGTCCTCCTGACCCATTTACAAGGCAGTAATAGTATCCCACATGGAAGAGTAGAATCCCACACCAGGGATTTTTTTTTTGCTCCTTGCTGACCTCTAGGGGTCAACAATAGCATTCTCCATAGTCACTTTCTGGTAAAGAAAGGTGGCCACCCTTGTGAGCCAAGATGCAAGACCTGGAAAAGGCACAGGTGATAAGGAACAGCTCAGAAAATGAAGAGGCCAAGGATGCTATATGTCAGCTCAGGGGAAGAGACTAGGGAATCTGGAGTACCAAAAAAGTTCTCAAGGTAGGTACTGGACCAATGATTTGACCTCTTTTAGTTGGCACTAGTTTCTCTGAAGTGGACTGGGGAGGCCTGTGAACCACTTACAAGACCCAGGAACCCTATTATCAGAAAATTTTGTGAGCTGCTTTCAAGAACAGAAAACACCCACCCCACTGGACCCCTTCTCCACCCTCTGCTTACAAGGTAAACCTTGAGTGATTCTTTATCAAAATCTGTCTATTGAAATAAGATAAAGGAAGTCAATCAGGAGCTAACAGAAGACCATTCTGCATTCCTGGAGTGCCGCAGGGAATGACTCTGAATCTATATGAGCACCAGCCCCTGAGTCATTAGAAGGGAATATAATCCTGAAGCTGTATTTCATTTCGCAAAGTGTCGCCAATATTAGGTATAAACTTCAGAAGTTAGGAAAAGAACCATATACGCCTACCACTCATGTGGTGAAGGTGCTTAATGTGTTTAATAACTGAGATAATAGAGGAAAAGTCAGAGGATAAAATGGCCTAGAGGCAAGCTCACCTACTGGCTACTGCCCTGCAGTGTCAACTGGTCAGCATAGGAATCTGTACTAACTGCCCATTAAGATTCAACTCCTCCTGTGAGTGACCCACAGCCCCCACTGAGGGACAGCAGCCAATGAAATTAGAACTCATTCTGTGCACCATACATAAACAAGAGGGACACTGGAAAGGAAAATGTATTTGCTGCCCTGAAGGGGAGTTGGAAATGGTAGATCCAAGCAACTACACTTGAATGTAGATAGTCCAAATAGATGAAGAATGACAGGGGCAGAGGGCTCCTAAGCTGACTCCTGAGCAGCCTCAGCTGACATTGGACATGGGAAAAGCCTGTCAAATTCTTAGTCACAACCCAGACCACTTACTCAGTTATGAAGTCAGATCAGGCAAACTCAATCATGAGAGTTGTACAATTAAGGGGGGTATCAGAAAACACCAAGAACAGGAGTGCATAGAGTCATTAGGAGGTCATTCCTTCCTATATATGTAAATTGGAGATTGGCATCCCTTTAGACAGAGGGCATAATGTTAATGAGTGAGACAGAGCAAGGTGACCTCCCAAGAGTAAATCCCAAGGTCTGGGCCCAGGGATGGGTGGGATAAGCTGTAGAAGACAGTTAAGTACTCCATCAAAACCCAGACATACATGGCCCAATAGAAAACAGAACCTTTTCCATCAGAAGGTCTTATTGGACATTGCCCCTATTACACAGGGCCTAACTGACCAGGGCCTTATTAGACTATGCCAGTAACCTGTAATACCCCCATTCTCCACATAAAGAGACCCAGTGGGGAACCCAATGGGAAACAGATGAAACCACTGATGGATGGCCTCCTTACCAGCAGGTGGTAGCAGCAATTCTGCTAAAGGAGGCTGAAAGTTAATATTTGATCAGCCCATCACTGTATGGACTCCATATCAGGTAAAGGCTTTAGTCAATTCTAAAGGAACAGAATGGCTATTCCCTAGAAGATTGAGTCATGTTCAGGCTATGCTTTTAGACAAACCGGTGGCTATGAAAAATGTATCCTGGCTAGGACTCCACACTCCCTGGGGGCCCAGGTACAATCCCTGGTCAGGAGGCATCAAGAAGCTAGATGCCACATGCTGCAACTAAGAGTTTACAGACCACAACTAAAGATCCCAAGCACTATATAGAAATCACAATATATTTCAGTTGCCTCAGGCTAGGAAGTGACCCTCTCTCAAGTGCTGAAGAGAAATGGTCTACAGATGGGAACAGTTTTCTAACAGGAAAAAGGCTGATGGGATACACAGTAGTAACCTTCCAGACCCAAATCATAGAAGCAAGAAGCCTACCCCCAGGGACATTGGCTCCAAACATCAAGCTGATAACCTTCACCAGAGCCTTAGAAATTGGACAGAGAAGATCTTAAAATTTTACACAGATATGTGGTATGTGTATGCCAAGTTACATGCACATGGGGCTATTTGGAAGGAAGGCGGTATGTGTATTATGGATAACAAGCAAGTGAAATATGATTTAAACATATTGAAGCTCTTAGAATTGGTACAGCTTTTAAAACAAAATTAGCAGTGAGTTACTGCAGGACTCACCAAAGGAGGATGCAGACGTAAGAAAGGTACACAACAAGGCAGATGCAACTGTCAAAAGGGTGGCCTCAGAGCCAGTAATTTATCAACTAACCCTCATACCTCAAAAGCCAGATCCATCCAATTATTCCACAAGCTACACAAAGGAAAAATTAGACAAAGCCAAAAAAACAGGCCTTTACAACAGAAATCTAGAAGCCCATGGATGGCTAGTTAATGAACATGGACAATATTTTTTTCTTCAAATGCAGCTTTGTCGAGCCAGCAAGGAGGCTCCTTGATCAAGGAACTTACTCTGAGAAGGTGGCATGTATAACTGATTAGTTGGGATCATGATAACTTCTGGCATGAAAAGTATAATCAGTCAGTTGAGACATGCCCTGTCTGCACAATAAATTACCCAAATACCAGATTCACCAGATAAGGCCCATAAGACCAGAGGGCCCACAAGACCCTGAAGAAGACTGGAAGACGGATTTCACTATCATGCCAAGGGTACCAAGCAATTTCAGGTATCTCTGGATGCTAGAAGACATCTTTTTGGGGTTTATAGAAGCATTCCCCCAGAGAAGGCAATGCAACCCACTCCAGTACTCTTGCCTGGAAAATCCCATGGACAGGGGAGCCTGGTGGGCTGCAGCCCATGTGTTCACTGACAGTCTGACACAACTGAGCGACTTCACTTTCACTTTTCACTTTCATGCATTGGAGAAGGAAATGGCAACCCACTCCAGTGTTCTTGCCTGGAGAATCCCAGGGACGGGGGAGCCTGCTGGGCTGCCGTCTATGGGGTCGCACAGGGTCGGACATGACTGAAGCGACTTAGCAGCAGCAGCAGCAGAAGCATTCCTCACTAGAAGTGAAAGGGTAACTGAAGTCACTAAGCCATTACTAAAATAAATAATTCCCAGGTTTTGGCTCCCATGATCCTTACAAAGTGATAATGGTCCAGCATTTGTGTGCTCCAAATACAGCCACTCCCAAAAGATAAATTAAAATTAAGTGCATTTGAATTCATTATGGTAAACCCATTCTCCAAGCCCAAGAGATGGGATACCTTAGCCCCCTTCAAATGAAACAACTCAAATATTCCATGCAGGTAGGAGAAACCTCTCTCAGATTATGGCTACCAGGTACAGGCAGTACCCACTGACTTGAGACCCTCCACTACTTCCAGCCATGAGACAGGGTGACCGTAAAAATCTTGAAAACCACGAGCATGCAGGATCGTTCACTCCCAAAAGGAACAGATCCCACTTGGTGATCCTAACCACCCCTCCCGCCCTGAATTTATAGGAGATCTTTCTGTGGGCACATCACACTCAAGTGAAGAGGACTCCTGAGCCACAACCTCCAAAAAGAAAAACCTGGGCAAACAGACCCCCTCGACTACATGTGTGAACCTCTCTCTGACCTGAAGCATGACCAGGGGTAACCAGGCCACAGCAGTGAGTTTCAACATCAGGGAAAAACCCTACAGGCAAAAGACCTCCATACCTTCATTTTAAGGAAATATTTGACATGTGGCCTTTATTCTCTTGCTAATATTTGGGGCATGTATCTTAAATTATTTGGTGTTCTTTGTCACTAAATTTTAGACGAATGGTGTTCACTATGGATAGAGACAGTGAGGACCTGGTGGCAATCAAACATCTCCACTGGTGCGCAGGAGAATTTCTGCTCTTCTACCCTGAGTTATGACAACATCCAAACTCAATAGGAAGTAGTTACAGCAGACATTCATTCACCCTTCAGCTCCCCCTCAAGAATGAGGAGCAGAAGGAAAGAAAAAAATTTATCACCTGCAAAACTGGTTAACAAGTACTGGGAACTAAAAAAAAATAGGAGTAAAAAGATAAAGTCTAGGCTTTTTTTCCTTTGCACTTAGTCTAGTTTTACTTGCTTATAGGGTGCTGCATGCAAAGGTCTTTTACCCAATCCTTCAGGCCAGAGTTCCTCCAATGAAACCGGCCGTGCTGACACCTCATACTGTAAGCAGAAGCAGGGAGCATGGCATCTCAAGACAAGGTAGCAGCGGTGCACCGCATGCAGAGACGCTGCCTCCCTCAGGAGCTGCACAGGTGCGCCAGCTCGGCTAGAACACCGCCCTCTCCCGCTGCTGAGAATCAATCTTAAACCCAGTCTCCTTTTGGCTCAAATGACACTCGGTGAGGACCGACTCAGGAGGGTAAATAACACTACCTGTTAATGTAACTTCTTGTGAACCCTGGTCTCATTAATATCATAACTTACTGTTATACATGCTAAGTCACTTCAGTAGTGTCCAACTCTTTGCAACAATATGGGCTATATAGCTTGCCAGGCTTCTCTGTCCATGGGATTTTCCAGGCAAGACTACTGGAGAGGATTGCCATTTCCTTCGCCAAGGACCGAGGGATCCTGACCTAGGGATCAAATCTGCATCTCCTGCATTGGCAAGCAGATTCTTCGTCATCTGAGCCACCAGGAAAGCCCCTTTCTTATTTGCTGTGCTTGTGTGTTCCCGTGCAGTCGCTTCAGTCATGTCCGACTCTGTGCGACCCTATGGACTGTAGCCTTCCAGGCTCCTCTGTCCATGGGATTCTCCAGGCAAGAATACTGGAGTGGGTTGTCAGGCTCTCCTCCAGGGTTTTTTCCTGACCCAGGGATTTAACCCATGTCTTTTATGTATCCTGNATGGACTGTAGCCTTCCAGGCTCCTCTGTCCATGGGATTCTCCAGGCAAGAATACTGGAGTGGGTTGTCAGGCTCTCCTCCAGGGTTTTTTCCTGACCCAGGGATTTAACCCATGTCTTTTATGTATCCTGCATTGTCAGGCGGGTTCTTTACCATTAGCAGCACCTAGGAAGCCCAAAATTAATGTTAGGATATTATTAATACTTTAGGTTGCTTCCATATTTTGACTATTGTAAATAGTGTTGCAATAAATATTGGGGTGCATGAATCTTTTCAAATTATGGTTTTCTCTAGCTATGTGTCCAGGAGAAGGATTGCTGAATCATATGGTATTTCTATATTTGCATAAGAAACCACTATACTAGTCTACATATGGTTCTCCATAATATCAATTTACATTCCCACCACCAGTGTAGGGGGGTTCCTTTTTCTCCATATCCTCTCCTGCATTTATCGTTTGTATTTTTTTTAATTTTCTTTTCAACAACCACACAGAAAGTAAATTTGTTTTTACTATCAATCATAATTTTCTAGAAGAGACAATTATGACAATTATTNCCCACCACCAGTGTAGGGGGGTTCCTTTTTCTCCATATCCTCTCCTGCATTTATCGTTTGTATTTTTTTTAATTTTCTTTTCAACAACCACACAGAAAGTAAATTTGTTTTTACTATCAATCATAATTTTCTAGAAGAGACAATTATGACAATTATTTTTCTTTTTGAAATTTATTTTTTTATTAAATGGAATTAATACATGGTCTAAATTTATCTCTAGTCAAAAATAGAATAGGGTCAATATCTCACTAATAAAACAGCATCTACTCATCAACTGGCCACATAATTCCACAAGATTAATTTCTTTGATTTAAGAAGGAAGTAAATCAAAAATAGAAACATTGATTCTATAAAGTTATTGTTAACATGGGAATGACAAGAGGCTGTATGACAGGATATATAAAACTTTTAAAACTGAAAAGAATAGAGTACTTGAAATTTTCCAGAAAGATTGAGACTTGAATTTGACACGAAAAAGCAATCTCCTTTCCCAATTTCCTCCATAAAACAACAGTGAAAGCAGCATAACCAATAAAATAGGAAGTCTTTTAATAATAATAAATTATTTCAAGTGACAGAGAACTCAGCATTTTAAGCCTTTAAAGAAAATATCAGCATTAGCAAAACTGTAAAGAAATAGAACTCTCATGTATTGCCAGTGGAGAAGGCAATGGCAACCTACTCCAGTACTCTTGCCTGGAAAATCCCATGGATGAAGGAACCTGGTAGGCTGCAGTCCATGGGGTCCCTAGGTGTAGGACACGACTGAGCGACTTCACTTTCACTTTCATGCATTGGAGAAGGAAATGGCAACCCACTCCAGTATTCTTGCCTGGAGCTTCCCAGTGACGGAGGAGCCTGGTGGGCTGCTGTCTATGGGGTCGCACAGAGTCGGACACGACTGAAGCGACTTAGCAGCAGTATTGCTAGTAAGAGTATGAATTTTATAACTATTATGAAAAATTGTCAGGATCTATTGAAGATGAATATGTGCCTATCCTTTGGCCTGGTAATTACATGCCTAGGTGCACACCCAACAGAAATGCATTAGAAACGTTCACTGAAAACCAAGTTCCAGTATGTTCAGGGCATTACATAAATAATACCCTCCAATGGAAACTACCCAAATGCTTACGAGCAGAAAAATGGATAAGTAAATTGTGGTATGTTCACAGAATGATATCCAGAATACCAATAGAAGTAAGCAAACTGGAATTCAGTCCAGTTCAGTCACTCAGTTGTGTCTGACTCTTTGCGACCCCATGGACTACAGCATGCCAGGCCTGTCTGTTCATCACCAACTCCCGGAGTTTACCCAAACTCATGTCCATCGAGCCCATCTCATCCTCTGTCTTCCCCTTCTCCTCCTGCCCTCAATCTTTCCCAGCAGCAGGGTCTTTTCCAATGAGTCAGCTCTTCACATCAGGTGGCCAAAGTATTGGAGTTTCAGCTTCAACATCATGACAATAACAATGCATCTCATAAACAAAATATCAAGCCAAAGGATCCAGAACAAAAATCATATACATACTATTCATATTAAAGTAAAAAGTGACAAAACTAATCTATTAATATACTGTATGGCTATGGGACAGTGGTTATTGTTGGATGTTACTGATTAACTAGAAGAAAGGATAAAAGGAGTTTCTGGGGTAGTGGTAATGTTCTTTTTCTTGATCTAGGTTTGAATTACACAAGCTTATCTTAATTGTGAAAATACTTTATTTATGATATTCCAAAACTTTCTAAAATTCCTTAGAAAAATATGTATTTATTTTTGTAACATAGTTTAAAACTCAGGCAACCCAGGCTTCAGACAACCTGTTTCTGAGGAAGACAAGTTAACCCATTTCTCAGTTGTTTTCTCATCTGTGTTGACTTACAAGACAATGCATGGTGTGAAAAAGACTTTCAGTCATTTTAGATTTTTTCCTTTCAAATATAAACACAGTGGAGAAATGAATTTTTCATTCTATGAATGCCTTATGCATCAACGGACTGTTCTCATCTCCATGATCATTTTTTTGACCTAGAATAGAATGTGCTGATGGCTGGTTTCAAACATGCTCCCATGAATTCTATTGTAGGGTCAATTTCTTCCAAGCTATTTGGACTGAAAATGGGGAAAATGTTTTTCTATTTATAAAAATAAACAGAGTTTCTTACCAGAAATAGTGAATGGGCCCTGTGCATCGGAGGTCGAAATAAGTCTCCGACAATATAAAGCAGGTTCTGTGTGACAGAATTCCACGGACTGTATATAGTCCGCAAAGAGTCCGAAACTACTAAGCAACTTTCACTTTTCACTTATAGCTAGATCAAACATCATTATTCTGAAGGTTCTAAGGGAAAAGCTGTATCTGCCCTGCTATATAGAGTGAGATGGTTAAAGAACTATAGGACTGTGAATATAGCTATGCTGGTAGGCTGAGCTGTTCTCAAATACTCTAGTGGCTGATGTATTCTAGCAGCAATGATTATTGCCTGTGATATCGCTGTGTTTTAAAGCATGAGCAAGCAAAATAAATAAATAAGACCAGCAAGAAAAAAAAAAAAAAAAAAAACAGAAAAAAACAAAGAACCATCTCACAAGAAGTGAAACCAATGGGCATGGTATGTCAGGTAAGGTAAATAAAGTAAGAAGATCTGTGGACATCAGATACAAAATAACTTGTGGAAAAAAACCAACAAAATATATATTTTCCAATTTACATTTTTCAATAGTTAGGATTAAAAAATAGTTATGGTTAAAAGTTAAGCTGTCTTGAAAGATCTATTAAAATAAATACAAAATATGTAGAAATAGCATAAATTATGGCAATCAATGAAAACATGAGTTATTGAGCACACTGACAAGAGAATTTTCATGCAGATTAAAAGGGTCTAGAAATGTTTTTTTAAAGGCAGTTATAGAAGAGAGAGAATTTTTAAACAAATTGAGAAATTTCCCTTTATTTGAAGAACAATTTCACCCAAAGATTGACAGGATTCCCTGGGTCTCAATGAGGATTAATAAGAAAGGTCATTTACTTAGGTTTATCCCAGTGAAAATTTTTAATTCCAAAAGTAATATGAAATCTTATAAGCTTCTAGATGAGCAAGTAACTTTTAGAGGAAAGAGAATCTGACTAATACCTGACTTATGTGTAATATTAAAACTTAACAGCCAATGAAATATAATCTACTGAGAACAAAGGAATTAGATTCTAATTACAATTTACCTGTAAGAGAAAAGGAGTGACATTTTCAGATTTAAGAAGATTCAGAATCATATCACCTGTGTGTTTCTGAGAAAAAAACATAATGACCAAATGGCTATTAAATCAGAACTAAGATACTGTAAAAGATAAGGATGTTGGACAGGGTGGTAATTAGTCTATTTACAAAATTGAGTCTAAATGGATTTTTATTCAACTCTAAATGTTACTGTGATTGGAAAATAATAGTATGGCTATAAAATAAGATTTCTTAAAGTAAATGAGACAAATTGTGAGGAAAACCCTAAAACTAGATTTCAATAATATCTAGGACCTTGCACTTATATGAATGGAAAACCAATAAAAATATTTTAACTATCACACCTGCACCCAAAAGAATGATATGCAGCAGAAACTGTTAGTAACTATCCAATGCCCATTTTATTTCTCTCCCTTATTAATAGAACTTCAATTTTATTCATGTCAGCAATGTATCCAAGTAAAACATGACATTTTCTGCCATGCCTTGCAGATGGAAGAGCCATGTGACCAAGTGCTATGTGATAGATATATGTGGAGATTTTGATGTATTGGTTGGAAAGCTATTAAATGTTACAGACTGGGCAGGGAGGTATACCTACTCTGCCTTCTCCTTTCCTCCTCACTGATGCCTAGAACATGAATTTAATGGATAGAAGTCCTGAGACAATACTTTATGGTAAATGAAAAAGAAGTTAAACCAAAGTAGGAAGAGAAATTAGCAATGATCAACACTGAAAATAATGAATTTTTAAAAGAGATAAACTATATAATTTTAAAATTACCAATATAATAATATTTAATTGATTAGAAGATAAAAAATAGAGTCAAATTTAAAATACACAAACATGTCTGTGTATGTGTATGTAGAAGAAAGGAAACATTACCAGAAACAGGAGCTTGTATAAATCATGAAGGACAAATGCATTTTATTAAGAAAAAAGTAAAATCAAGTCTAGATAATATGAATTATTTACAGAAAGAGAAAAGTAGTTTGTAATATTGTGTTGCTGCTGCTGCTAAGTCACTCCAGTCATGTATGACTCTGTGCGACCCCACTGATGGCAGCCCACCAGGCTCCTTTGTCCCTGGGAGTCTCCAGGCAAGAATCCTGGAGTGGATTGCCATTTCCTTCTCCAATGCATGCTGCTGCTGCTGCTGCTAAGTCGCTTCAGTCGTGTCCTAACTGTGCGACCCCATAGATGGAAGCCCACCAGGCTCCCCTGTCCCAGGGATTCTCCAGGCAAGAACACTGGAGTGGGTTGCCTTTTCCTGCTCCAATGCATGAAAGTGAAAAGTGAAAGTGAAGTCACTCAGTCGTGTTTGACTCTTAGCCAACCCATGGACTGCAGCCCATGAGGCTCCTCCATCCATAGGATTTTCCAGGCAAGAGTATTGGAGTGGGTTGCCATTGCACGCATGCATGCTAAGTCGCTTCAGTCGTGTCCGACTCTGTGTGACACTATGGACAGCAGCCCACCAGGCTCCTCTGTCCATGGGATTCTCTAGGCAAGAATACTGGAGTGGGTTGCCAGTTCCTTCTACTATTGTGTTAGGTAAAGATTAATTTCACTTAATTTTAACTATCAAATAGCAGTGTGATGCTTAAAAGCAATATTGGCTTTCATGAGATATTGAATTCAAAAGATTGACAAAAGACCTAGGCAACAGAGACACAATGTGTGTGTGCTCAGTCTTATCTGACTCTTTGCAACCCCATGGACTGTAGCCTGCCAGGCTCCTCTGTCGATGAGGATTATCTTGGCAAGAATACTTGAATGGGTTGCCATGCCCTCCTCCAGGGGATTTTCCCAACCCAGGGATTGAACCCAGGTCTCCCACATTGCAGGCAGATTCTTTACTGTCTGAGCCATCAGGGAAGCCCGGAGACACAATGGAAAATGTAAGAATATATTAAGAGGGTATTGTATTTGTTTTCTATTGCTGCAATTATAAATTACCACAAAGTTAATGACAATACAAAATTTTTCTCTTATAACCCTGAAGATCAGAAATCTAAAATCAAAGTATTGTCAGTGCTATAGTTATTCTAGAGCCTTCAAGTAGGATCTGTTTCTTTGCACTTTACAGCTTCGGAAGCTCACCTGCATTCTCTGATACGTGGCCCCTTCCTTCATCTTGAAAGTACATCACAACCACTACTGGTTCAGATACCATGTCTCCTTTTTCTGTCTCTAATGCTCCTGTCTCACTCTTATAACTACCCTTGTGATTATACCCACCCAGATAATCCAGAATGATTTCTATATCTCAAGATCTTGAATCACATTTGCAAATTTCCTTTTGCGGTATAAGTTAATATATTCAAAGTACCCCAGTATTTCAATGTGGACATTTTTGGAAGGCCACTGCTTAGCCTCTGTCATCCCCTAACAGAGGACTAGATGGTTGAATGGCATCACTGACTAATTGGACATGAGTTTGAGCAAGCTCCCGGAGATGGTGAAGGACAGGGATTCCTGGTGTGCTGCAGTCCATGGGGTGGCAAAGAGTCAGACACAACTGAGAGACTGAACAACAACAACTCCTTAGCCTACCACATCTATCAATAACTTCATAGCATTAATAAAACATTCATTTTCCTAAAAGTATTAGTAAATCTAATTTGTCCGACTAAATGGTGGGGAAATATGTAATGTCAATATTATATACTCAAGCTACAAGTGAAGTCAGGATGTAGAGTTAGGATGGTGTTTTTATCTCTAAAGGAAAAAAAAAAAAAACAAATCATTCTAAAAGCAATATTAAAAAAACCTAATATATTGTACAAATAATTCAAAAAATGAAGAGGAAAAGAAACTAGTTCAGAATATTTTCTGATTAATTGCATATAATAAAAGAAAAAAACTAGTAAACTGGTTAATGAAATATGAAATCTCCACCCTTCATTGAAATGATGCTCCAACATAGAAAGTTACTTTAATTGTGTTAATTATGTCTCAGTATAAAAATATATTTTTGAAAATATTATAAAGCATATAATTTTAAATGTAGGTAAGATTTACAAAGAGGAAAAGATAATCTGCCTAAAATCTCAAGTGAAATTTGTTTATTTTTTAACATAAATGTATTTATTTTAATTGAAGGCTACTTTACAATATTGTAGTGGTTTTGCATACATTAACATGAATCTGCCATGGGTGTATGGGTGTTCTCCATCCTGGACGCCCCCCGTCCCTCCTCCCTCCCCATCCATCCCTCTGAGTTATCCCAGTGCACCAGCCCCAAGCCCCATGTCTCATACATCGAACCTGGACTGGGGATCTATTTCACATATAATAATATACATGTTTCAATGCCATTCTCCCAAATCATCCCACCCTCTCCCTCTCCCACANGAATGATGCTAAAGCTGAAGTTCCAGTACTTTGGCCACCTCATGAGAAGAGTTGACTCATTGGAAAAGAGTCTGATGCTGGGAGAAATTGGGGGCAGGAGGAGAAGGAGATGACTGAGGATGAGATGGCTAGATGGCCTCACTGACTTGATGGATGTGAGTCTGAGTGTACTCTAGGAGTTGGTGATGGACAGGGAAGCCTGACGTGCTGCAATTCTTGGGGTCACAAAGAGTCGGATACGACTAAGCGGCTGTACTGAACTGATCAGGTAGATTCTCTATCTCTTCCTCTTTGGTTTGGTTTTGTGGGCATTTATCCTGTTACTTTGCCTTCTGAGTATTTCTCTGCCTTTTCATCTTGTTTATATTGCTGTGTTTGGGGTAGCATTTCTGTATTCTGGCAGTTTGTGGTTTGACAGGTGGCTTGTCAAGGTTTCCTGGTTAGGGAAGCTTTGTGTCGGTGTTCTGGTGGTTGGAGCCAGATTTCTTCTCTCTGGAGTGCAATGAAGTGTCTAGTAATGAGTTTTGACATGTCAGTGTGTTTGGTGTGACTTTAGGCAGCCTGTATTTTGAAGCCCAGGGCTATGTTCTTGTGTTGCTAGAGAATTTGTGTGGTATGTCTTGCTCTGGAACTTGTTTGCTCTTGGGTGGTGCTTAGTTTCAATNAGTTTTGACATGTCAGTGTGTTTGGTGTGACTTTAGGCAGCCTGTATTTTGAAGCCCAGGGCTATGTTCTTGTGTTGCTAGAGAATTTGTGTGGTATGTCTTGCTCTGGAACTTGTTTGCTCTTGGGTGGTGCTTAGTTTCAATGTAGGTATGGAGGCTTTTGATGAGCTCTTATTGATTAATGTTCCCTGGAGTTAGGAGTTCTCTGGTGTTCTCAGATTTTGGACTTAAGCCTTCTGCCTCTGGTTTTCATTCATATTCTTACAGTAGCCTCAAGACTTCTCCATCTATACAGCACCGATGATAAAACATCTAGGTTAAAGATGAAATATTTCTCCACAGTGAGAGACACCCAGAGAAGTACACAGTGTTACATGGAGAAAAGAGGGAGGAGGGAGATAGAGGTGACCAGGAGAAAAAGGCAAATCAAAAGGGGAGAGAGCAAGCTAGCCAGTAATCACTTCCCTATGTGCTCTCCGTAGTCTGGACCCCTGAGATGTTCAGAGTTACACAGAGAAGAGAAGAGGGAGGAAGGAGAGAGAGGTGGCCAGGTGTATAAAAGGGGGGATCCAAAGGAGAAAGACAGATCCAGCCAGTAATCTGTTCCCTAAGTGTTCTCCACAGTCTGGAACACACAAAGATATTCACAGAGTTGGGTAGAGAGAGAAGGGGGAGGAAGGGAATAGAGGTAACCTGGTGGAGAAAAAAGAAAATCAAAAGGGGAAGAGAGCAATCAAGTCAGTAATCTTGCTCCCAAGTAAAAATGGGTACTGAAAATTGGGTTCTTAAAGGTACAAAATTGATAACAAATACCAAAAAGCAAAGATTAAAAATCTAAAGTAGATGTTAGATTCTCAAAAATACAATATTAAAAAAACAAAGCAAACTCACAAAAATTATAAAATATATATGAAGTTTGCTCTTAAAATAGGCTCTTAAAATGAGGTGGGCCCTGGGTGGTGTGCACATTCCAGGTCTAAGTCACTCAGGTTCAGGTTCTCGGGTACTCAGCTGGGCCTGCGTTTTGTGCCCTTCCCAGGTCTGAGCAGCTCAGGTGACCACGTGCTTGGCGAGTGCTGTTGCTGCGACTTATTGTCTCCCCCGTCCTTGCCGCTCAGTTTTCTGGGTGTACAGTGAGTGCGCCTTCTCAGGTATGCCATTGGTCTCTTCTGAGGAGCTGATCTCTGGCTGTGACCCTCCCAGCAGATGTCAACTGTCTAGAATCCCAAGAAGTCTTGGTTAGCAATGAAGCCTGCTTGCAGTTTGGTAGAGGATGCCTCTCTGGGGCCTTGATTACCCGCTACCAGCTCTGGCTGCCCTCCCCTGCCTGTCTCCGACAGGGGATGGGCCAGTCCACAGCCAGCTAGCTTTGCTCAATCCTTTGTTCTGTTAGCAGGCCTGGCGGTGTCTTAGGTTAGGGCTTTTCGAGGGATAGCTAGCCCAGTCTGGGTAGCTATCTCAAGTTACTTCCCTAAGATTGGCCTTGGGGTATTCAGGCCCAGTCCTTACCCTAAGCAATGCAGCCCTCACCTCCCTGTCCAGCCCCAACTTTCCAGTGGTGGATGAAAGTGTCTGGGAGTTACCGTTTGGCATGTAATCAGTTCAGTTCAGTTGCTCAGTCATGTCCGACTCTTTCCGACCCCATGAATTGCAGCACGCCAGGCCTCCCTGTCCATCACCAACTCCCGGAGTTCACTCAGACTCATGTCCATCGAGTCAGTAATGCCATCCAGCCATCTCATCCTCTGTCGTCCCCTACTCCTCCTGCCCCCAATCCCTCCCAACATCAGAGACTTTTCCAATGAGTCAACTCTTTGCGTGAGGTGGCCAAAGTACTGGAGTTTCAGCTTTAGCATCATTCCTTCCAAAGAAATCCCAGGGCTGATCTCCTTCAGAATGGACTGGTTGGATCTCCTTGAAGTTTAAGGGACTCTCAGGAGTCTTCTCCATCACCACAGTTCAAAAGCATCAATTCTTTGGCGCTCAGCCTTCTTCATAGTCCAACTCTCACATCCATATAATCTGTAGGTTCTAATTATTTATTTATTTTTCCTCCCGGTATGTTGCCCTCTGAGATTCCAAGACTTGCCACAGACCCACTGGTGAGAGTGTTTCCTGGTGTATGGAAACTTCTCTTTTTTAAGACTCCTTTCTCAGGATGGATCTCCATCCCTACCTTTTTTTTTTTTCTCTCCCTTTTTATGTTTTATATTTTGTCCTATCTCCTTTTGAAGACAATAGGCTATCTTTCTGGGTGCCTGATGTCCTCTGCCAGCATTCAGAAGTTGTTTTGTGGAATTTGCTCAGTGTTCAAATGTTCTTTCGATGAATTTGTGGGGGAGAAAGTGGTCTCCCCATCCTATTCCTCTGCCATCTTAGGGCCACCCCCCAAGTAAATATTTAAACCACAAAATTCAAAATCATAATCAACTGTAATAAAATCTAAGGTAAATTATATAATGTTTTAATAAAATGAGAGAGAAATTATTTCATCAAATACTTGCTTACGATTATTTTATTGATATCTTCTATCAGCAAATATAGTACGTAGATATGAGAATTTGGTGCTTGGAAAAAAGCTGGCAATTGTTCAAGTAAACGTATTCATTTTGCAAATCAGCATAATGAAGCATACAAGAATTTGGTGATTTATTCAAAGTCAAAGAAAATCTCAGATTATTAAATAGAACTCATATAATGCAGACATTTTCTTTTTTGAACAAATCATAAAATCCCATTGTAACACATTAATGTTATTTATGTATCTGTAGGATTTGTTTATGGAATTATTTTATTCTAGATTATTTCTTCAAGAGATTTTTAGTCTTATATAGTAGTGATTATGTCTTGAAAACTGCTATAGTGGCAAGCTTATCTAATCATTTCCTAGTTCAAAATAAGTCTTATATGCTAAATAGCATTAAATTTTACAGTGGTGACTTATACTGTCATTAAAAATTAATTATAAGTTAAATTTAAAAATAAATAAATAAATAAATTTAAAAAAATAAATAAATAAAAATAAATAAATAAATAAATAAATCTACTCTGAACCATACAGTCTAAGTACAAAAAAAAAATAAATAAATAAAATAAAATAAAATAAAATAAAATAATAAAAATTAATTATACATGACAAAAATTTTAAACTACATACATAACCCCCAAAGGGTTCAATATGTAACTTGTCAACATTAAATTAAATATTGCATTTGCCTGGACAGTCACCATGGATTTAGACCACTATTACCCATGATCAAATATTTCATCCATACATAACATATTGCAATTGTTTTATTAATTTCTTATACTTAATGGGATATCTTATTTGAAGATTAAGTTGGTTCTCATATTCACAGGTATTGAAAATCAAATTGTGGTTATCAAAAGGGAAAGATTGGTGGAGGGAGGGACATATTAGGTATATGGAATAAACAGATACAAACTTCAGTATATGAAATAGACAAGGAACAAGAACATAGTATTTAGCACAGGGAATTATACCAATTATCTTGCAATAACCTATGAAAGTGAAAGTGAAGTTGCTTAGTCATTTTCAACTCTTTGTGACGCTAAGGACTGTAGCCTGCCAGGCTCCTCCATCCATGGGCTTCTCCAGGCAAGAATACTAGAATGGGTTTCCATCTCCTTCTCTAAGGAATCTTTCCAACCCAGGGATCGAATCCAGATCTCCAGCATTGCAGGCAAACTCTTTACCATCTGAGCAGAATATAATATGTAAAAATACTGAATCACTATGCTGTACACCTGAAACTAACACAATATTGTAAATAAACTGTTGCCATTTTTTAAAAAAGGAAGTTATAAATATTCACCAAGGCAAAATACAAATGTAAACTTTTCCAATGAAAGAAATGCTTTTGAAATAATCTGAACGCATCAGTCGTGTCCGACTCTGTGTGACCCCATAGACAGCAGCCCACCAGGCCCATCTGTCCCTGGGATTCTCCAGGCAAGAACACTGGAGTGGGTTGCCATTTCCTTCTCCAGTGCATGAAAGTGAAAAGTGAAAGTGAAGTCGTCCAGTCATGTCTGACTCTTCGCGACCCTGTGGACTGCAGCCCACCAGGCTTCTCCGTCCATGGGATTTTCCACGCACGAGTACTGGAGTGGGGTGCCATCGCCTTCTCCACAACTGGAAGATAATTGCTGTAAGTTAAATATTCTCATAATGGTTGCCTTTATCATTACATTGGTATTTTTCTAAAGAATATCAAAATATATATTCAATACATATAACTGAAAGGTAGAATCTGATTAATTCTAAATTAAATAATATAAAGTTGGTTATAATATTTTTGTGTAAGGCAAACTATTATATAGAGAGTAAATAAACAATATGTTCTTACTGTATAGCATAGGGAACTATTATATTCAATATCTTATGATAAGCCATGGTGGAAAAGAATTTTTAAAATAACATAAAAATACATTTGTGCAAATGAAAGCAAGTGAATACTTTAGAAAATTTCAATCCCCCATAATACATTATCCATCAAAATCAATGAATATTTTAATTGATTGTATACATGTGTGAATTTTATTGGCTATGTTGTTTGATGTAGTCCAAACAGCTCAAGATATTAAAAATATGTTTTCATAGAAATAAATTCCATACAAAAAAATTATATGTGAATTAAATTTGTCAATTAAGTAACTACTTCAGTCTATGGTATCATATGACCCAATTAGGAAAAAGAAAAATTTTCCCTTTGTCATATGATACAGAAGTGGTCTGAAAGATATATTATTCCATTAATTTTAATGCTGAAATTTAAATCATTTTTCTGAAGCCTATTCTTTTAATAAGCCTATATGATCATGTTAATTTTTATAATACAGAAGCTTTTATAAGTTTAAAAAATGAATTACATAACCTCATACTGTTGAAGTTGAAGGTAAATGTATGCTGAGACTCAGTCAACAACCAAACAATGTAACAACCAAACAATGGAACCATTTTGTGAAAAAGAAGAATAAGGAAAAGGAGGAGAAAGGGAGGCTGAGGAGAGGAAAAGGAAGAATAGATGGTCAGAGTGAAATTCACTGATTGTAAGCTTAGGTAAGTTAATTGATCATTTACTTTTGAAATAATGACATCAGCCTTGTGCCAACAAAGGCAAATAAGTTTCTATTAAGTCATATATATATATATATATATGCATGTATATACTGCTTTTTAGCAAATCTTATATTTACTTATTTAGTTACAAATGAATATAATAGTTCAGTTCAGTTCAGTCACTCAGTCGTGTCCAACTCTTTGTGACTCCATGAATCGCAGCATGCCAGGCCTCCCTGTCCATCACCAACTCCTGGAGTTCACTCAAACTCACATCCATTGAGTCAGTGATGCCATCCAGCCATCTCATCCTCTGTTGTCCCCTTTTCCTCCTGCCCCCAATCCCGCCCCAGCATCAGAGTCTTTTCCAATGAGTCAACTGTTTGCATGAGGTGGCCAAAGTACTGGAGCTTCAGCTTTAGCATCATTCCCTCCAAAGAACACCCAGGGCTGATCTCTTTCAGAATGGACTGGTTGGATCTCCTTGCAGTCTAAGGGACTCTCAGGAGTCTTCTCTAACACCACAGTTCAAAAGCATCAATTTATTCATTTGTAATTCAGTGCAGATGTTGAAAACTCTCATTCCACAGATGCTATGTATAATACACTGAATAAACTATTGCTGTCAATACAGCAATATACGTCAATGATGTACACTGGAATGTATTTGTCAAAATACACTCCTGCAATAAGCTCAGAAGCAATTATACTCCTTATAAAATTAATGATCTGAGGAGTGTGGATCTAGCCTGCCCAGCTTTATGACCTCTTTCCTTTAGTCAATAACTCCTCAATACTGTGACAACCAAAAGCTGTAGATTTCCTTATGTCTAAACGGAATAAATAACAGTCACTGGAGGGTGGGAGCCAGCACCCAGGAAGCCTTAGGAGCTGAGGGTTGATCAAAGAGGGAAGAGGGAGGGAAATTCCCACCCTATGGAAGATGGAAGTCCAAATCATTTCTTGGACTGGGGAGGGATTTCTTCATTCCTCACGTTTTTGAAGGATAGGGCAGTGAGGTACAAATCACTGTGAATTGGGGGTGAGGGCCAGAGGAGAGGGCCACCAGCTTCCCCCACCACCCTCTGTGAAGCAGGCTCCCTCAGTCCCGGACACTCGCTCTTACCCTCCCCCTGCTCAATAATGCTGATCACTGTGCAAAGGCACGGTTATGCTTCCGTTCGCCGGAAAGGCCAGATGGGAACAATTCAAATAGGATGCAAAGATCAGTGCAAAAGTTACTGTTATATATAGAGTTGTAACTGGAATTGGTGACAAAACAAATTAAGAAAGAATCGGAAGTTGTCATTTAAAACAGCCTTCTAATAAAGTTGGTGTGCTGGAAAAAAAAAAGTCACTGTTTCATGGGGAGTGTTGAAGATTAAATAAGTCATAATTATAAAGCATTTAGCATCATAGGGCTTCCCTGATAGCACAGTTGGTAAAGAATACACCTGCAATACAGGAGACCTGGGTTCAATCGCTGGGTTGTGAAGATCCTCTGTAGAAGGGAAAGGTTACCCACTCTAGCATTCTGGCCTGGAGAATTCCATGGACTGTATAGTCAGGTCACAAAGAGTTAGAGAGACTGAGCGACATTCACTTCATATCATATCTTATATTAACTATGTTAAGTAGTTTTACATTAGACAATGTATGATAGATAATGTATAATTAAATTTTTGTTTTTAATATTTTTCTTTTTAAGAATGGATTTAGCTGTTTGTGTGTTTCCTGAGGTTACTAGATATTTGAAATTTCATTAATTAGTGTAATGATATGACAAATATAACCAATTAAAATAATGAATTAACATATGCAAACCCAAACATAGATGATTCATGCACAAATAAATAGAGCTGTTCTTTGTCCAGACAGGCTATGCTGTTTCTTAGGGATGCTGTATCAAACATATAAATAGCATAAGCAACTCAGCATTCCTTGATGAAATATATTTTTTTTAATTTATAGACAAATGTTTACTTTATTGTACTATTGCAACTTTTTAAGTGAACAAGTTGTCTTTTCCTTATAATAATATTTTAGAATGAACTAAAAACAAAATAGGAATAAATTTATAGAAAATCCCTTCATATTTTCCTCATTGAGAGCTTTAATACTATAAAGGGATTTCTGTATTCAATTTATTTTCCAAGGGAATCTCTTCAAATTGAAATGTATTTCTATAAATGTGTTGTGTTATTACTCTCATAAGAATGCCTCCCAAAACAAGAATATATGAATGATTTAAATCATTGGCATTGATTCCTTTGTAAAAAGGCAGTGTAAAAATGAACTTATCTCAATTAGAGTTCTTAGATTTGGTAAAAGTCTATATATTGAAATTATAACATCAATTGATCTTGAATGATTCTAAACCCTGAAAGAGTGGGTTCAATTTTCAAAATTTTAAGGTTTTAATTTAAGGTTACAGTAACTGTTGGGGGAAATTTATATATTGAATCATAGAAGGTGAACATTTACCCAACTACTTTATTTTAGAACAGTTTTAGAAAAGTTGAAGAAAATATTGATAGTTATCATATATGCTGCATCACTTGTTCCTATTATAAACATCTTACATTAACATGACACATTTATTACAGATAAAAAGTATTGATGTATTATTGTTAATTAATGTCTATACATTAATCAGATTTTATTAGTTTTTACCTCATTTCTTCTTTTAAAATTCTAGGATTCCATCCAGGATGCCACACTACATTTCTCTGTCTTTTTAGATTCCTGTTAGTTATGACTGCTGCTGCTAAGTCGCTTCAGTCGTGTCCGACTCTGTGCAACCCCATAGACGGCAGCCCACCAGGCTCCCCCGTCCCTGGGATTCTCCAGGCAAGAACACTGGAGTGGGTTGCCATTTCCTTCTCCAATGCATGAAAGGGAAAAGTGAAAGTGAAGTCATTCAGTTGTGTCTGACTCTTCGTGACCCCATGGACTACAGCCTACCAGGCTCCTCCATCCATGGGATTTTCCAGGCAAGTGTACTGGAGTGGGTTGCCATTGCCTTCTCCATTAGTTATGACAGTTCATGTTTAATATTTTTAACTAATATTCTAATAGATTTATTTTTTTTAATTTTTAGTCTTTACTCCTTCCTTTTAGAATATTAAAATTTACAAGAACAGACTTACTCTATTATTCTTGGAAGTACTGGTGGACCTACTTTGTAATGATCCTGTCTTTAAGATACTACCAATTAAATCTCAAATGTATTTTGTACTAAAACATTCTTCATACAAAAATCAGGAAAGTTTAGATAGTCTGTAGGCAAATTATTCGTTTGTAACTTTTACCATTTCTGCTGAAGAAATATAAGTTACATCTAATAGGGCTTAGCAGGTAGCTCAGCTGGTAAAGAATCCGTCTGTAGTTCAGGAGACCCCGGTTCGATTCCTGGGTCTGGAAGATCCGCTGGAGATGAGATAGGCAGCCTAGTCCAGTATTCTTGGATCTCCCTGGTGACTCAGATGGTAAAGAATCTTCCTGTAATGTGGGAGACTTAGGTTCTATCCCTAGGTTGGGAAGACCCTCTAGAGAAGGGAATGGCTACTCCCTCCAGTATTCAAGCCTCCAGAATTCCATAGACAAAGTAACCTGGCAGGCTACAGTCCATGGAGCCTCAAAGAGTCTGACAGGACTGAGTAATTTTCACTTTCACTACATCTAAATAACTCATGAGAATAGACACAAACTCTTGTTATAATACACTGGTACTGCTATTGGAATCACAGCTTAAATAAATACACAATGACATCCCACTGAATCTGCTTAAGTTAGTGCTTAAGTGAAAACACTTATTTTTGTTAAAGGCCATTCAATAATCTGCATCCTCATAAAATTTGTTCTACAGAGCAGATATCAGGAAAAAGAAATTAAATTTTGATGAGTGGTACAAAACTCATATAAGTATGGAAATATCTTTGCAAAATTATATGTTGATGGAAAGACATGGTATTTTAAAACAGTTTAAACGTTTTAACATAGCAGTGTCTAAGAAAAAAATTTCTCTGATGGTTGAAATATTTGAGGTACCCATAGCTGTCTAAACTGATGTCTTAAATTAATACATTATGCTGAAAATTTTAGCCTAAAAGAAAATTTAGCCTAAAATAGAATTAAAAGTTCAAGAGAAATAGCATCATGATGAGAAGTTTCAACATTAAGAGAAAAGAAAATAAAACAACTTGAATTATAAGAATATATTTACAGTAAAATCATACTGTTGCAGAAAGAATTTCAAAAAAGTGATAATAACTCCTAAGAAATTTTAGGTATAATATGCACAAAAGAATTTACAGCTTTCTTAAAATATAGTTTTAATCAATCATATCTCCCTAATCTTCTATAGCAAATAAGTTTTAAGAAGCCAATATTACTTTAAATTCAAAACCAAATTAAAATAGTACAAAAATAAAACTACCTATCTCCCTAGTAAACATACAAAAGTTAAGTAAAGCATAAGAAAATCATATACAGCAGTTTATTGAAAGAATACTATTCTAAGACCTTTGCAGATACTTGTCAAATTAACAGCAGTCAGCATCTTTAGAACATGTATCTTGTATTCTAATAATTTCTCATATCACATATCCATAGTCTTCATTCAGAAGGCAGAACTTAGCTACTAGACTCCCCAACTTTCACTGGTGAGAGTCTTTGAGTCATAAGATAGTTCACTTCAATTCAGTTCAGTCACCCAGTCATGTCTGCCTCTTTGCGACCCTATGAACCGCAGCACACCATGCCTCCCTGTACATCACCAACTGCCAGACTAAACACAAACCCATGTCCATTGAATCACCAATGCCATCCAGCCATCTCATCCTCTGTCATCCCTTTCTCCTCCTTCCCTCAATCTTTCCCAGCATCAGGGTTTTTTTCCAATGAGTCAGCTGTTCCCATCAGGTAGCCAAAGTATTGGAGCTTCAGCTTCAACATCAGTCCTTCCAATGAACACCCAGAATTGATCTCCTTTAGGATGGACTGGTTGGATCTCCTTGCAATCCAAGGGACTCTCAAGAGTCTTCTCCAACACCACAGTCCAAAAGCATCAATTCTTCAGTGCTCAGTTTCTTTATAGTCCAACTCTCGCATCCATACATGACTACTGGAAAAACCATAGTCGACAAGACGGACCTTTGTTGGCCAAGTAAAATTCTTAAAGAGATGGGAATACCAGACCACCTGACCTGCTTCTTGATTCATAAGATAAGGAGTCAGCATATAGAGTCCATTTTGCTTGGGGAAGAAGAAAGAGATTGCAAGTGTGGAGTCTAAGCTGGGTGTGGTCCTAGCAGTTAGGTTCCTCTGTTCAGTGTCACCAGAGCATTTTGGTCTTCCACGTCTGTGCATGGTACTTGCACCTTGCAGTAGTATGTTGAAGAGGTTTGTGCATTTCTCAGTCTGAAAATCTCTGATTCTACTGGAGATTTTCTGAATTGCTGATATACTACAATAAATTCATTTTCTAATTAAAGTAGTTAGAACTTTGGGCTTCCCTGATGCCTCAGCAGTAAAGAATCCACCTGTCAACTCAAGAGATGTAGGTTGTGATCCCTGGGTGGGGAAAATCCCCTGGAGAAGGAAATGGCAAGTCAGTCTAGTGTTCTTGCCTGACCTGTGGGGTGATAGTACATGGAGTTGCAAAGAGTTGGACATGGATTAGAAACTAAACAACAGCAACAAAATTATTTAAAAGTAGTATTTGCAAGGGAGAATTATGACTGACACAGCAGTTTATAACAATAATTCAAGTATGTTAAAATTGCTAGCTATGTATCAGTAGATTCACTTCATTCAGAATAGGAGACAAAATATATGATTACACTAATTGTCCCAAAATGACACTTGATTATATTGGAGATATATGAAATAAAAACCTAAGCAACAGGTAAACATCTTACCAAAATTTAATGACAGTACAGTCCAGGCACTGTATCTTATAGATACAAAATCAGCAGCATATAAGTATATATGTACAAAAATATATACTGTAGCATTTGTCATAGTGTTAAAAAATTACAAAGTGAATGTCCCAGTAAGATAATTGTTAAATAAATGATGGTGTATCTAAGACAAGTGAGATGTAACATCATGTAAATATGTTATAATGTTATGAAGCTATTAAAAAGAATGGCACTTCCAGTTGATTTGAAGGGATTTGATCAATTATTGTCAACTGAAAATAGAAAGATACAGATTCTCCTCCAGGGAATGGGATATGGTAGGGGAGGGTGACTAGAGAATTACTGTTTGTTGCTGTTTGTTTAGGGAGTGACAGGATGAAATAGTTGCATTCTCCCAAAACAGCTGAAAACCTGTGTTCTAAGAAACTACTTTGATTTAATGAAGAACAAAACCTGGGGAAATAATAAGGGAACCAGATTCTTTGGGGGTTTTAAAAAAGTTTTAGGAAAACTTTCACTGGGCAAGGGATAAGATTACTGTTTATGTTTCAATATGCAAACTTAACAGAGTATTCTCTTCTGAGAGTACCCTGAATAGTGGTTCAAGTAAGGATGACACCCCAAGGCTATCCATTAACCTGGGGAATAGAAAAAATTTTTTTCAATTTTTAAAAAAATTTTATGAGTTTATTTTGAACTTTAATATTAAAGTCAAACTCAAATTCATAGCAAAAAAAAAAGCCTCAGCTTATGAAACTTTTTGATGTAACTTTCAAGGTGTTCTAAAAATTGAAATATAATGTTATATGCTAAATATTTTAGTTTCTTAGTAATTTGACTGCAAACTTAATGATTTGATACTTGTGTACATTGAGAATTATCACTCTAACGCCTACCTAATATACATTACCATACATAGTTACAATTTTTTTCTTGTGATGAAAACAAAAAAAATCTACTCTATTAGCAACTACTGTTTGTTTTTTACTGTTGTTTTAGTTGACAGCAGTTAATAGCATTTGATATTTCACACTAGATAAATGTAAAATTATTTAATACGAAATATTTTTTTAAAGGGAAATATACTGTCATGTGAGTTCTGTATCTTATTTCAATATTTTTTTTTTCTATTTAACCGGCTACTCAAAAATATGAACTTAAAAAGAAATTATGGGAAATGTCAGGTTCACATAGGTAAAATTATTTTAATTTCTCCATGTTCAACTACATTGGAAAAAGAGCACACCCATACAGAAAATTTTTAAGAAAACCATGTAGATGAACCAAATATTTTTTATAATTCAAAATATTTTTCTACTCATTATCAAGAAAAAAATAACTCATCCAAATATGGGCAGAAGACCTGGATTACAAAGACCTGGATTTTACAAAGACATACAAAGGGCTAATAGGCACAAGAAAAGATGCTTAATATTGCTAGTTCTTAAAGAAATGTAAATAAAATGACGATAAGAACCCTAGTACACTCTTTGTGGGACGGTTATGTGGTTCAGTAACTATGAAAAATGATATGAAGTTTTCTCAAAAACCTAAAAATAGAACTATTGTATGATCCAGCAATTCCACTCCTGGTTTATATTCAGAAGAAAATAAAAACATTGATTAGAAAAGGTATATATTTAGGTCTTTAATCCATTTTGAGTTTATTTTTGTGTGTGGTGTTAGAAAGTGATCTAGTTTCATTTTTTTACAAGTGGTTGACCAGTTTTCCCAGCACCACTTATTAAAGAGATTGTCTTTACTCCATTGTATAGTCTTGCCTCCTTTGTCGAAGATAAGGTGTCCATAGGTGTGTGGATTTATCTCTGGGCTTTCTATTTTGTTCCACTGANGTTTTTCAGGTTGTCATGTATGGATGTGAGAGTTGGGCTGTGAAGAAAGCTGAGTGCCAAAGAATTGATGCTTTTGAACTGTGGTGTTGGAGAAGATTCTTCAGAGTCCCTTGGACTGCAAGGAGATCTAACCAGTCCATTCTAAAGGAGATCAGCCCTGGGATTTCTTTGGAAGGACTGATGCTAAAGCTGAAACTCCAGTACTTGGCCACCTCATGTGAAGAGTTGACTCATTGGAAAAGACTCTGATGCTGGGAGGGATTGGGGGTGGGAGGAAAAGGGGACGATGGAGGATGAGATGGCTGGATGGCATCACTGACTCGATGGACATGGGCTTGAGTGAACTCCGGGAGATGGTGTTGGACAAGGAGGCCTGGGGTGCTGCGATTCATCTGGTCGCAAAGAGTCGGACACGACTGAGCGACTGAACTGAACTGAAGTTTACCATTGTGCTCCATGCTGGGAATAGAATCTCAAACAAGTTCCAAAGTTAGATGTTATTCACAGAAACATTCTCATGTGCCTGAAAAGAGCTAATGGAGATTGTCCATGGATGAGATAAATATTTAAAGGTGACTTTTCCTGAGGGCATTTTCTTGGATACAGAGATGCTACATTGCTGGGGACCTTCCCTTAAAGTGTATTTGATGTCATGTAAATCTTCTATGGCTGTTTATAGATAATTCCCACTTTCTCCACTGGGGTTTCAGTATTGTAACTCCAATCTCTTTCAGCAATCATCTCCCAGACCATCCAAGTTGTCATTTCGGACATGATCTTAGGGGGAAAAAAAAAAATCAGGTTGTTTCCTTCTCCTTTAGGCTGCATTTGATCCATGAGATAAGCATACATTTATCTTGCTACATGGGAGTGCAGAAAATTTCCAACCTCAACATTTATTCTTCTGACCCTGGGTGCTTCAGCAAGCCCCTCAATTTTCAGACACCAGATTACTGTTTCCAGCAAGACAGATCTCTCTTTTTGAAGCCCGTTCTCATTTGCATGAAAGGGAGGGGGAAGTATACCCTGGGCCGATAGAGTGATGACAACCGCCTGTCCCTTACTTTTTTTCCCTTTATCTTCCCCAAACTGTATGTGTTAAAAGCCACTATTGTGTTGGCTGGTGATAGCCAGGTGATATGTAAACTGGAAAATTAAGACCATCAGCCTTCAATTTCTATTTCCCAATTCTTCCCCCTCCTTCCCCTTCCCCCTTGGTATCCACAATTTTTTCCTCTAGGTGTTTGTCTCTATTTCTGCTTTCAAATAAGATTGTCTATACCATGCTTCTAGATTTCACATATATGTGTTAATATGATACTGTTTTCTCTTTCTGACTTACTTCTTTCTGTATGACACTCTCTAGGTCCATTCACATCTCTACAAATTACCTCATTTTGTTTTTGTTATGACTGAGTAATATTCCATTGTATACATGTACCACATCTTCTTTACATTACTAATACTATGTATAAAATAGATAACTAAAGAGAACATACAGTATAGCACAGAGAACTCTATATAAGAAACTGTGGTGACCTGAATGAGACGGAAGTCCAAAAGGGAGGGGGCATATGTATATGTATGGCTGATTCATTTTACTGTATAGTAGAAAATAACACAACATTGTAATGCAACTAGATTATTGTTTGGTTACTAAAGCGTGTCTGACTCTTGTGATCCCATAGACTGTAGCCCACTAGGCTTCTCTGTCCATGGGATTGCCCAGGCAAGAATACTGGAGTGGGTTGCCATTCCCTTCTCCAGGAGATCTTCCTGACCTAGGGTTCAAGCCTACACCTCCTACATTGCTGACAGATTCTTTACCACTGAGCCACCTGGGAAGTAACTATACTCCAATAAGAATTAATTTAAAAGATTTAAATGCAAAAAATGAGAAAGAGTACCAGTCTTCAGTTTAAATGAGGCCACACTGAGACATAAAGGATACTTTAACTTGAGATGAATTTAAAAGATCTTGAGAATCATTCTGGGTTTATTATTCATTTGTATATCTTCTCAGAAGTATTTATTCAAATGTTCATTCATATTTTATTTTTGAATTATCTTTTTATACTAAGTCCTTCATATATCCTGAATTTAGTTCCAACACCTTACATATACTTGTAAATATTTTCATGGCTTGTGGTTTGCCTTTTCTTTCATTCCTTAGGGATGATTTTCAAAAAGTAGAAGTTTTTTGGATGATGTCCAAATTTTCTTTCTTTTTTTTTTTTAATAAATTCTTGTTGTGTCCTGTATAAAAGTCTTTACCTTTTCAAACCTATCCCTAGTCATCAAATCTCTGTCATTTAGAAGTATTATAGGTATAAATTTTACTTTTATGTTCATAACATATTAAGAACTAATGTTATTTATATTCAGCAAAGATTTATTTATTCCCATATAAGTATTCAGCTGTTCAAGCACTTTTCTTGGGAAATAATAAAACTATCTTTTCCCATTGAATGATATTAGTATCTTGGTCAAAATTTAGTGAGTGTTTGGAAAAAATTTAATGAGTGTTTAGTGAGTGTTCACTAATTCTGAACTCTATAAATTATTCCATTAATCTCTGTTTATATTTGTGATTATATCACATTCTTTTGATTTATAGGTGGTCTTAAAGTTCCTCGTTTAGAAATGGGCCACTGTCCCTTTCTAAAACTTCAGAGCAGTGGAATAGAGATTTGCCCAATGGGAAAAGCAGGCCATAAGAACAGCGTTTACATCTCTCCCCAAGGGAACTGACTTTATTTGGAATACTGTGTGTGTGTGTGTGTGTGTGTGTGTGTGTGTGTGTAGTCACTCAGTTGTGTCCAGCTCTTTGCCATCTCATGGACTGTAGCCCACCAGGATCCTCTGTCTGTAGGATTTTCCCAGCAAGAATCCTGGAGTGTTTAGCCATTCCCTTCTCCAGAGGATCTTCCTGACCCAAGGATTGAATCTGTGTCTCCTGCATTTCAGGGCAGATTCTTTACCATCTGAGCCACCAGGGAATAGTGTGTGGGGAAGTCCAAAATTAGTGTATATTTTGGTGGTTAGTGTCTCAGGGGAGATTAGTAGCTTTAGGAGAGAACCAAGCCAAACAGTAGGCCAGCTAGTTTACCAGAAAGAACCAGAGAAAGAAACGAAACAATTCTTCTTGGTATTTGAAGATACCTCAAAGATTTGTTTCTATAACTACCCTGGCAAAGTGGTCTATTCATAACTGCATCACACTATAAAACAGTGTCTACTATAGGACATTGTTGAAAATAATAAATCAATCAGCAAGAATTAGTATAGCCTAACATCTGGTTGTAATACCAAATGAGGCAAATTGCTTAACAGAGAGATCAGGGAAAAGGCTAATGAGAGCTCTGCTAAATCCATTGTCAAATCAGGGTGACTAGATGCATGCCCAAGGATGTGTCCTCTGAGGAGTAATATCAACACCCTTAAACTGAAGGGAAAATAAACTCCATTATAACAGGTCTGGTCAAGCTCCTAAAAAAGTAAGCAAAGCCCCACAGTTGAAGACATACTATCTAAAATGTCTAATTGTCAACCAAAAATTATGAGACAAACAAAGATAGAGAAAAATGGCCCATATACAAAGAAAAAAGAAGGTAACAGAGATGGCCTAGATAAGGAACAAGATGTTGGAGTTAGAAGACAAAAACTTAAAGCAGCTATTACAATTATGTTCAAAGAATTAGAGGAAATCATACTTTGAAAAGTAAAGTGGGATAAGATGACTATCTTGTTAAATAGAGAATAAAATTTAAAAAGATAGAAATATAAAATAAGAACTGAGAATTCTAGAGTTAAAATAATTTAAATTTTAAAATGTACTAGAAAGGTCAAAACTAGATTTTAACTGTTTGGATAGGAATTAACAAACATGGAACTGGATTAATAAAGATAAGAACAGGGTAAAAAAGAATGAAGGAAAATGAACTAAGCCATAGAAAAGTATAGGACACTATTAAGTGCCCCAAGAAAGTCCTAATGGAAATACCAGAGAAAAAGAGCAGTAAATAATTAAATAATCACTAACTTAGCTCAAATTTGATTTAAAAATCTACATAGCCAAGAAGTTCAATATACTCCAAGTTCAAAATCAAAGTTAGATAAGCACGGAGATTGCATATAGCAAAAATGTTAGAAGAAGATGACATAAAGAAAAGTTTGAAAGAAGAGAGAGTGGCTTATTAATACATATAGAGAACCCCAATAAAATTAGCAGTTGACTTCTTACAACAACACACAGCGGTCAAAGTCAGTGCTATGACATATTTAAAATGCAAAAAGAAAAAAATCACTATATAACCAGATCTTACATTTATTTAGCAAGTTTATCTTTCAAAAAATGAAGGTGAAATAAAGACATTTTCTGATTAGTAAACTTGGACTAGTCTTTACAGAATATTATTATCCCCATATACTCAATTTCCTCTTTTTTATATTTCTGTTTCTATACATATTATATCTATATCAGTCAGTTCATTTCAGTCACTCAGTCCTGTCTGACTCTTTGCAACCCCATGGACTGCAGCAGACAGGCCTACCTGTCCATCACCAACTTCCAGAGCTTACTCAAAACACATGTCCATCGGGTCAGTGATGCCATCCAACCATCTCATCCTCTGTTGTCCCCTTCTCATCCCTCTTTCAATCTCTCCCAGCATCAGGGTCTTTTCCATTGAGTCAGTTCTTCACATCAGGTGGTCAAAGTATCGGAACTTCAGTTTCAGCATCAGTCTTTCCAATGAATATTCAGGACTGATTTCCTTTAGGATGGACTAGTTGGATTTCCCTGCAGTCCAAGGGACTCTCAAGAGTCTTCTCCAACACCACAGTTTAAAAGCATCAATTCTTTGGCACTCGGCTTTCTTTAGAGTCCAACTCTCACATCCATATGTAACTACTGAAAAAACCATAAACTGTATTCAAACCATAGCTTTGACTAGATGAAGCTTTGTTGACAAAGTGATGTCTGCTTTTTAATATGCTGTCTAGGTTGATCATTGCTTTTCTTCCAGGAAGCAAGCATATTTTAATTTCATGGCTGCAGTCCCCATCTACAGAGATTTTGGAGCCCCCCCAGAAATAAAACCTCTCACTGTTTCCATTGTTTCCCCTTGTGTTTGTCATGAAGTGAAGGGACTGGATGCCATGATCTTAATTTTCTTAATTTTCTGAATTTCTATTTTTAAGCCAACTTTTTCACTCTCCTCTTTCACTTTCATCAAGAAAGTAATGTAGGGGTGGTCCTAAGATGGCAGAGGAATAGGATGGGGAGATCGCTTTCTCCCCCAAAAGAGCTAGAACAAATAATTTCACAATTTGTATGGAAATACAAAAAACCTCGAATAGCCAAAGCAATCTTGAGAAAGAAGAATGGAACTAGAGGATTCAACCTGCCTGACTTCAGGCTCTACTACAAAGCCTCAGTCATCAATGTGGGGGGTGCTCCGCAGAAAGAGAGAGGCAGTGGAACTTCCCTCAGCAAAGCTGAAGGGTCCCGAGGAAAGGTGAGTCTGCTGTCCACCAACCCAGCCCCTCGGCAAGCGAGAGACAATCAGGGGTTCTGTCTGAGCAGTTCCGCTTTATTGTTGCAAGCTGCCAGCTTATACAGACAAGCAGAGGGGTTTTAGGAGGGACTTTCCATAATTGCACCAATCACGTTAAAGGTCAAATTGTCATGCACCTTCATTATAACAGGAGTCTATGGTGATCACTCACTGTTTACATGCACAGAAATCAACAGAGCCAATCAAAAACTTTGATAAACAACATGGACCACGCCCCCATCTCTTCTGCCAGGTGCCATCTTAGTTTCCGACCACAAAGCTAGCCCCTTTCTTTTTAAGGTTTCCCACTTAGGGCCCCACAATCAAGACAGCATGGAACTGGCACAAAGATAGAAATATAAATCAATGGAACAAAATAGAAAGCCAAGAGATAAATCCACACACCTATGGACACCTTATCTTCGACAAAGGAGGCAAGAATATACAATGGAGTAAAGACAATCTCTTTAATAAGTGGTGCTGGGAAAACTGGTCAACCACTTGTAAAAGAATGAAACTAGAACACTTTCTAACACCATACACAAAGATAAACTCAAAATGGATTAAAGATCTAAACAGAAGACCAGAAACTATAAACTCCTAGAGGAGAATATAGGCAAAACACTCACTGACATAAATCACAGCAGGATCCTCTATGATCCACCTCCCAGAATATTGGAAATAAAAGCAAAAATAAACAAATGGGATCTAATTAAAATTAAAAGCTTCTGCACA
>SJYV01047202.1:459960-546412 GCA_006410875.1 Neotragus pygmaeus
AAAAAAAAACAGTTAGGGATGTGGGATAAATGAAGAGTTTGCAAGGAACAATCAGGCGTTAACATACATCAAACAGATAATCAGGAAAAACAGTGTTGAATAGCAAAGGGCAGCCTACTGGAGACACTGTACTCCTCTCTCTGCAGAAAATGAACCCAAAAAAAGAATTGATAAATGACTGTGTATCTCTGAATGTAGCTCCTGTACACCTGAAACAAACTCAGTATCAGAAATCAAAACTACTTCAAAATAAAACAAAAACGAAAGCACAGAAAAAGAAATTTACCGCAGGATCCTCTATGACCCATCCCCCAGAATCATAGGGAAAAAAAGCAAAAATGAACAAATGGGACCCAATTAAATGTAAAAGCTTTTTCACAACGAAGAAAAGCACAAGCAGGGTGGAAAGACAGCCTTCAGAATGGGAGAAATTAAGAGCAATTGGAGCAAATGACAAAAAATTAATTAAATTAATCTCAAAAATACAAGCAGCTCCTATAGCTCAATTCCAGAAAAATAAATGACCCAAACAAAACATGGGACATTTCTCCAAAGAAGACATACAGATGGCAAGCAAACACATGAAAAGATGCTCAACATCACTCACTATCAGAGAAATGCAAATAAAAACCACAATGAGGTACCATTTCATGCCAGTCAGAATGGCTGCTATCCAAAAGTCTATAAGCAATAAATGCTGGAGAGGGTGTAGAGAAAAGAGAACCCTCTTACACTGTTGGTGGGAATGCAAACTAGTACAGCCACTATGGAGAACAGTGTGGAGATTCCTTAAACACCTGGAAATAGAACTGCCATACGACCTAGCAATCCCACTGCTGGGCATACACACCAAGGAAACCAAAATTGAAAGAGACACATGTACCCCAATGTTCATCACAGCACTTTTTATAATAGCCAGGACATGGAAGAAACCTAGATGTCCATCAGCAGATGAATGGATAAGAAAGCGGTGGTACATATACACAATGGAGTATTACTCAGCCTTTAAAAAGAATACATTTGAATCAGTTCTAATGAGGTGGATGAAACTGGAGCCTATGATACAGAGTGAAGTAAGTCAGAAATAAAAACACCAATACAGTATGCTGCTGCTGCTGCTAAGTCGCTTCAGTTGTGTCCGACTCTGTGCAACCCCATAGGCGGCAACCCACCAGGCTCCCCCCCATCCCTGGGATTCTCCAGGCAAGAATACTGGAGTGGGATGCCATTTCCTTCTCCAATGCATGAAAGTGAAGTTGCTCAGTCGTGTCGACTCTTAGCAATCCCATGGACTGCAGCCTACCAGGCTCTTCCGTCCATGGGATTTTCCAGGCAAGAGTACCGGAGTAGGTTGCCATTGCCTTCTCCGCCAATACAGTATACTAACTCATATATATGAAATTTAGAAAGATGGTAACAATAACCCTTTATGCGAGACATCAAAAGAGACATAGATATATAGAACAGTCTTTTGGACTCTGTGGGAGAGGGAGAGGGTGGGATTATTTGGGAGAATGGCATTGAAACATGTATAATATCATATGTGAAACAAATTCCCAGTCCAGGTTCGATACATGATACAGGATGCCTGAGGCTGATGCACTGGGATGACCCAGAGGGATGGTATGGGGAGGGAGGTGGGAGGAGGGTTCAGGATGAGGAAGACATGTATACCTGTGGCAGATCCATGTTGATGTATGGCAAAACCAATACAATACTGTAAAGTAATTAGCCTCCAATTAAAATAAGTAAATTTAAATTAAAAACTAAGATCTTGAAAAAAAAGAAAGTAATGTATGTTTCATAACATACATATATGAATGTATGTTATGTCTAATAATGTATTGTCATAATCATTATATTATTTTATGTTTTCAGATAAACGAAGGGAAGATAGGAGAATAAATATATATTTACAGTGTTTACCAATTTAATCTCCTCACTTACTTTTAGACATCTTCATTTGTTCCTGTGGGTTCAAATTAAAATCTGGTATCACCTTCTTACTCTAATACAGCTTTGCCTGCCTCCTTTCTCCAATTATTGTTGAATTTACTACATTTTATGTGTTACAGATTCAATTATATATTTTAGATAATTGCTAATTGTATTAATATTTTATTTTCTATTTAATTACTTTTCAAGGTACTTCGTGTGTGTGTGTGTGTGTGTATGCATTCAAATTGTGTCTGATGTCCGCATCTTTCAAACTAAAGAATTTCCTTCAGAATTTCTTGTAAGAAGGTTTGCCAGTAAAGAATAGCCCAAAATTTTATAGGGCTATTCTAACAAACTCAAAGTAAAAATCTGACCTTCTAAACTTCTATTTAGGATTTTTCAAGCTCTGTCTACAGTAATTAGGCTTTATACATGAGTTTTTCTATATGTAAAGTTAATCTTATTTATATCCTATATTTGAGCAATAAGGAAGAAGAATAAAGGGATTATACTAGTTTGTTGGAGAAAACTCTTGAGAGTCCCTTGGACAGCAAGAAGATCCAACTAGTCCATCCTAAAGGAAATCAGTCCTGCATGTTCATTGGAAGGACTAATGCTGAAGCTGAAGCTCCAATACTTTGGCCACCTGATGTGAAGAGCTGACTCATTAGAAAAGACCCTGATGCTGTGAAAGATTGAATGTGGGAGGAGAAGGGGACAACAGAGGAGGAGATGGTTGGATGGCATCACTGACTCTATGGACATGAGTTTGAGTAAACTCCAGGACAGTTAGGCCTGGCGTGCTGTAGTCCACAGGGTTGCAGATAGTTGGACACGACTGAGCCACTGAACTGAACTGAACTGGACTGATACTAATTTCAGTTGTTATAAAAGTCAAATTCTGAAATACTTATTTTAAATAACAAGAACATATTATTCTCAAGGCTGAAGAGACTTGCTGACAAGTCTCCCTGGATATATGTAATATACCCTTTATGTATGAGAGGGTTGTTTATTCCACTAACTAGTACAGGGAGCCAGCAGATGTCTAGAACCAATTTGGCAGTTCTAAACTTTATAGCCATATCCCAAGAACCCAATAGCTGGAACAAAGTTTAGAAACTTAAATGTCAGAATTCTGCCAATGCTACATCCATAGGAAATCTAGAACTGGGAAATTGAATTGCTATACTGTATCCCGCCCTAAAAAGCAGCTTTAAGCACCATGTGAAACATTCATACAGCATTATCAATATCATACTTAAAACCTTTAAGTTTAACCAACATTTTTATATTTAAATAGTGATTAATTCTACCTGCACAGCAGCTCTTTCAGTGACTGAAGGTGAAAGAGGCAGAGAGGAAGAATTATAGTTTACACCTTTGCAAAGCCTTAACATAATTAGGCTTTCGTTGGAAGTCACAGTTTAACAAACTGTGGCCAACTGATGACATTTACTCTTAACTTTCTGCACCTGATCCAAACTTACTTTAATCTGTTATTTCAGTGCATGGGAATGATTTAAACTACTCTCTGGGTAAAACTCTGCTCAAGAACCCTTCTGATATAAACTGATAGACAAATAGGACAGACCTCTACTTGAGAGAGAATATATCAGACTCCTAGTTTGATGTGGTGAGATGTTACCTTTACCACCTGAATCTTATTTTGAATCATATTTAGAGTGAATACAGTAAAATTTGGCACTTTAATTACTAGTTTCAGCTTATAACACTGGATAGACCAAAACTGGTACTTATAAACTCCCATGGAATATTCATTATTGGGAAAATGCTTTTTAAGGGGCCTTTTTTTTTTTTTTTTTTTTACTTGTGGAGTGTGCTAAGATCTTTATAAACATAGTGTTTGGTGGTGGTTTGGTCGCTAAGTCGCATCTGACTCTTGCAACCCCCATGGTCTGTAGCTCTCCAGGCTCCTATGTCCTTGAAATTCTCCAGGCAAGAATACTGGAGTGGGTTGCCATTTGCTTCTCCAGAGGATCTTTCCCATCCAGGAATCAAACCCAGTTTACTGCACTGCCAGCAGATTCTTTACTGACTGAGCTACAAGGGAAACTCAAATATATTGTTAGGCCAACACTAAGATGCTTACCTGAAAGTATTGTCAGAGTTATACAGACATGCCTTTCTTAATTACAATTTCATTATATGGTTTTGGCATATTTTATGTGACAATACAGGCTTCCCTGGTGGCTCAGTCGGTAAGTAATCCACCTGGGTTCAAGCCCTGGGTTGTTAAGATTCCCTGGAGGAGGGCATGACAACCAACTTCAGTATTCTTGCTTGGAGAATCCTCATGTACAGAGGAGCCTAGCAGGCTGCAGTCTATGGGATTGCAAAGAGTCAGAAACGACTGAACAACTAAGCACAGCATGTTATGATACGAGAAATATCCACTTGATAAATTCTGTACCTCTTTCCTCTACAAAAAATTTATTTAGGACCAGTTGGATGCCCCATATACTGTGTAGGGGATGGGAATAAAAAACTGAACAAGTTAAGGTCAGATGTCCCTAAGAAATTTCAGCTTAATTAGACAAATGAACACATAAATTATTAAAAGATACAACTACACAAATTAGTTTATGCATGAGATGCAGTATATCTGTGGTCTATGGGATTACAGAGATGGATCCCTTAATACAGATCTGATTATGTTATCCAATAGTCTTTATACATGAGAATCGTGTTTATTTCTCCTAGAAGTCAAGGATGAGAAGTTTATTTCCTTCCAGAGAGAAATTGTATACTCTTTTATTGTTTTATAAGAAATAGCTTATAGCACTTTGCCTTGATTTTAGTTCATTCCAGTAAGTCACGCACACTAAGTACTTGATACATTTTTTCTCTTTTTCAAATATACATCTGATGTTTATTTGCCTTGTTTTAAACATTTTTGAATTGTGTTATTTTAAAGCAGTTAGGATTAGAATGATTTTCTATTTTAGTTCCCTAAAGTTTCAAAAAGATTACTTTAGGCCTCCAGATTATGTGATTTAACCAAGTGTACATATCTAGGTACTTGAAAAATTTAGTTTAGAAATTAATTCACCCCAATTCTAGCCCTTTTTTATGCTATTGTTCTAAAAGATAAAATGTAGATAAATGGTGACAAGTCAGACAATGAGGAATGGAGGAAGAAAGGAAGAGAAGAAAACAAAGAAAGGAAGGGGAAAAAGGTAACAAATTTAGAAGGGTTTCAAATTTAGTTTTCTCGAAATTTAAAACATATCTTTAAAATACAACTGTCAGAAATCTCACCATAAGGTGAAAATATTCTGTTGGCAATTTTTCTGATATAAATAAAAATAGACCCCAATTCAAATAAAATCTTTAAAAAGCAGAGGAGCATGTATCTTTCTTCAGGATTATTGATGTAGGCATATTTTAAGCTGTAAGGGTGAACGAGTCTATTCATCTGCTGCTGCTGTTGCTGCTAAGTCGCTTCCGTCGTGTCCGACTCTGTGCGACCCCATAGTCAGCAGCCCACCAGGCTCCTCCATCCATGGGGTTTTCCAGGCAAGAGTACTGGAATGGGGTGCCATTGCCTTCTCCGGTCTATTCATCTAGATGCTTGGAAAACAATGAGTATCACTCTTTGGCTATGTTTTCTACAATAGATTGGAGTTTTAAGGGCTGAATGCTTACAGTTCAGCCCTCCACACCAGCAACCTGACTAATTTCTACCTCAGAAATGGGTTCCTGACTCATGAAGAGAAACAATTTATTAATTAACATAATTTTAATTTCTTCCTAAAATGTTTATAAGCTGAAAAACCTTTTTTTTTTTTTGGTTTGTGCCTGTGATTTGTAAATGAGGAAAGCAGAATCGTCTACTTCCAACTAAATGCTCACCATCAAATTGAAGCATCCTTTGCTTCCAATTAATACACCTGCAATGGCCACTCCCCAGGGCTCGGGTTTCTGAGAGCATGGTCGGTCTCCTTCCAAGATTCAGAATCCTAAGCATTCCAAGATGCTCAGGCAACAAGTGAGACTTATGACCTAGCCTCAGGTGTTCTAAGATACCACTTTCACTGCACTCTAGCGGTTCAAACAAGTTACTACAGTTAGTCCAGATTCAAGAGAATAGGGAAATAAATTCCACCTTTTGATGTGAGGAAGAATATGTGTATTTCACTCAAGAGGAATGAACTGATAGCAGTTATCTTTGGACATTATATATCAAAAGAATTTCCACCAGTATTTTCACATGGATTAAAACTCATCTCATGACTGAATGGGAATTCTACAGAGGAAACACATCACAACAAAACATTTGTCAATAAATAATTTTAAATCTGTTCAAGTGTGTAAATTATTTAGATGCCCTCATCCACAAATTTCATTCTAAAGTACCCAATAAATGTGAATTTATCCTTTATATCTTAAAAATAAATAGTTACATTCTGTTGACTTTCAATTTAAAGAACCTGAATATTACTTTTTAAATATAAAACAAAAATGAAACAAATCAATTAATCATAACTTTTTTCATTGTCATCATATTTTTCCTAATTTCACATTTTCACTATTGATTAGGTATTTTCAATAAGATTTTTAAGATAATTATTAGTGGACCTAAATCTGTGATTAAAAAGTGATATTAAGCATATCTTCCATACATGCATATATTAAAATCAGATAGATAAACATCTCTTTATGCACATAAGGTTTTTATTTACCATAGTCTGCTAAATTTATCTGAATGCCTTCTCTGATATAAAGCTGGAAATAACATGAAGTGCAATTGTGTTGTATATCCCAGAGAGCTTTTGTTACGTCAGTATTTTAAGAAAAACTCCATCATATTTTACATAGCTTCCAGCAAGCAATAATACCTTCAGTCACATCAATACTGCCTTTACCTAGTCATCTTAAAGATCTGCTGTCCAAATTAATGTGTTTATCTTCTAAATGTTGAAGGAAAATCACAATATCTTACGGTTCACGTTATTTGGGTTCAAGGGTCTTATCAGTCATTACTAAGAACAGCAAGTTTCTCTGCAAGACTATGTTTTTTGACAAGCAACCCTATTAGAATTCTCCTTTAGAAGTATTTTTAACACTCTCACCATTTCATACACCTACAGATATTATTATTTATGCTAATATTTCCCTCTTTGTAATTATCAACAAATATATCTTCCCTTAAAGTTCAAATTAGTATTACAGTGACTATGAACTAATAGGACTGTTTAGTTAATATTTTACTTTATGATTTTCTTGGTATAACACGAATAGAGTGCTTTTCTACTAAAATTGAAAACATTCCCACAAATGCCAAATGACTCATTTTAGCAGTTAAGAAATTTCATCTTGCAAAGTAGTTGAGTGAAGCGCCAGAAGCAGTAACTTTTAAATTCCTCTAGGTAGTTTTCTAATGCTTCTGTTATCAAGTGACCACTTGAGGCATATTGTTCAAGTTCTTCAACAGAATAATATCACACCTGTGTGCCTGTAACTATGAACAACACTGTATAGGTTATATAAAATCAGTCACAGTATCAGGGACTTATCAGGGTCCATATCATGTTTCTTAAACCAACTCTGTACATTTTATGTTATACATAAAATGATGTATACATGTGAATCAGTTTCACCTGGAATAAGTCAGTATTGTTCTACAACAAGTTACCTAATCTGGAAGGAGACTGTGTGTGTGGCAAGTATTTCAGCAGAAGATTAGCAAGATGAGAGCAGAAATACCATTTCTGAAAACTGAAGTTACAACAACTTGAAACAAAATTAACTGGCAAGTCTGACATTCAATATTCTCTACTAGTCTGACTCTGGGTGTTACTTTGGGATTGAGGTTCATCTGAGGATGCATGTTTTCTGTCCCTGCAGGTAGTAAAGAATAAAACTGAGTAATTTCATAGAAGTACTATTAGCAGACCATTAACTGAATAGAAACATGTGTGTATATCTGGAAGATGAAAGACCTGATCAAAGTAGGCTGCATGCAATTAGTGTGTTAAATATATAGCTCATAGAATGTCATCTATTTGAAAGCTTATTTTGGTTTCCTCCTGTTTCTTAACATTTTCTTTCGATGGGGAAAGAAGTCTTCCCCACCCTTGAATATAACTTTGGACATATTCCATGAGTTTTCTGTTTCAGGCAGTGGACAACCACTTAACCTTGTAAACATGGACTTGATTTAGAATAGAGTATCTCTTAAAATACTAATTAAGCACGAACTCAGGAGTATGGTTTCTTAACACATTTCTCTCCTCTAACTCTACTTCTATTTTAACCTACCTACTTTCATGTTCAGTAATATAATTATCTCTGCTCTCTCCTTAGTCAAGGCTTTCCACTCAAGCAGTGATTTGTTCCACCAGGGAACGAAAAATATACAAGAGAATAGGAAGAATTTTATGTGAAATTGATGGCTTCTCTGTTTCTGCTGCTGACAAGGGTTTTACACCAACTTTCTTTTTGTTTCTCATGAGCTGTTATTGTAAAATTTTCAGATTTTTTTCTGTGACTGATATTTTCATTCCTTTGAACTGAGAGGGTGCATTTCTATTCCAGTTGGACCCTTATGACTCATTTCACATTCTTTTATAAACCCAGTATTTATCTTCTGTTTTTAAGAGTCTTTAAAAAATAAAGACTATTTTTTAAGAGCAGTTTTAGGTTCACAACAAAATTGAGGGGAAAGTACAGAAATTTCCTATATACCTTCTGTCCTCAAACAGGCAGCCTCCCCCACTATCCATGTCCCTTACCAAAATGGTACATTTGTTACAACTGATGGGCCTACACTGACAGTCATTATTCTCCAAAGTCTATAGTTTACATTGTCTTTCAATCTTGGTGTTGTGTGGTCTATAGGTTTTGATAAGTGTATAACAGTATGGATCCATCATTATAGTCTCATATAGAGTTTTTTTACTGCCCTAAAAATTCTCTGTCCCCCATCTATTCACCCCCCTCATTTCCTAATCCCTAACAACCACTGAGCTTTTTATTGTCTCCTTTTCAGCATATCATATAAAAAGTCTCACCTTTTCCAGAATGTCATATAGTTGGAATCATATAGTATGTAGCCTTTTCAGAGTGGTTTCTTTCACTTAGTAATGTTCATTTAAAGTTTATCCATTTTTTTCATGACTTAATAGTCCATTTCTGTGTAGCATTGCATAATAATCCATTATCTGAATGTACCACAGTTTATCCATTCATCTACCTAAAATAAATCTTAGTTGTTTCTCAGCTTTGGCAATTATGAATAAAGATGATATAGACATCAATATGTAGGGTTTTGTGTGGATAAAGGTTCAACTCCTTTGAATAAATATCAAGGAGCACTGACTTGTATGGTAAAATTATGCTTATATTTGTAGGAAATTGCGGGGGGCGCTCCGCAGAAAGAGAGAGGCAGTGGAACTTCCCTCAGCAAAGCCAAGGGGTCCCGAGGAAAGGTGAGTCCGCTGTCCGCCAACCCAGCCCCTCGGTGAGCGAGAGACAATCAGACGCGACAGGGGTTCTGTCTGAGCAGTTCCACTTTATTGTTGCAAGCTCCCAGCTTATATAGACAAGCAGGGGGTTTGTGGAGGGACTTTCCATAGTTGCACCATCACATTAAAGGTCAAATCGTCATGTGCCTTCATTATAACAGGAATCTATGGTGATCACGCGCTGTTTACCTGCACGAAAATCAAGAGAGCCAATCAAAAACTTTGACAAACAACATGGACCACGCCCCATCTCTTCCTCCAGGTGCCATCTTGGTTTCCGACCACAAAGCTAGGCCCTTTCTTTTTTAAGGTTTCCCATTTAGGGCCCCATAGGAAACCACCAAACCATCTTCCAAAATGTACTATTTTGCATTTCCACCAGCAGTGAATCAGAGTTCCTGTTGCTCCACATCCTCACCAGGAGTTAGTGTCGTTGGTATTCTAGATTCTGGCCATTCTAATAGGTGAGTATCTCTTTGATGTTTTTTAATTTGCATTTTTCCTGATGACATAGTTTCTGTTTTTACTACTGGAGTTCCTCAATCTTTTACTCCCTATGAAGCTGGATTCAATATGAGTGGATGGAATATTCACTCTCATAAGTCCCACTCATTCTTTGTCCAACAAATAGAGGTTTGGGCTGCTCTGATTGCATCCCTAACTTAATGTCTTTGTAAAACAACCACAACAAGATTTTCCAGCACACATGTTTTTCTTACAATGTGATATTCATATGTCTACATTTGAGATGTAGGGCTTTTGTTCTCTGAAGAGGCCTAGACCAGATGGACGGGTATTGAGTATAGAAATCCTGATTGACAGTCCCAGCTGAGGTACCAGCCAGTATTGACTACCTGACAAGTTAAGAAAGATGCCTTGCATCATCCACAGCCATTGAGTCTTCTGTGCTGAGGCCTTGGGCCTTGTGAAATAGAGATGAGTCTTGCTCCAAGTTGTACCCTGCTTGAATTCATGCCCCACTGAGTTTTGGATATAATAAAATTTTTATGCTACTAAGGTACAAGCAGTAAAAATATGAAATATCATGAGTGAATTATGCATCAGCCCCCTCTGTCTTCCATATGCAACAAACATATTTTGAGCTTGAAGTGGTCTGATGAATCTCTCTCAACCACCATTTTATTTTTGCAGTAAGACAACATTTTTTTTCCCCCACAGAAGTATTTTCAAAATCCTTCTCCTTTAATTCCTAATCCTTTTTCTAACAGATGTGTCCAGGTGACATGGAGTGGAGGCATGTAAAGTTCCTTTGTAAATACACATAATAATCTGGCTTTGCTGTATCTTGGTATCAGCTTACTGTCAAACATCTATTTCACTATTTGTTACACACAGTATAAAGCATCCATAGTATTTTGGAGCAGAGATAAGAGGTGTTCTTCCCTTGGGGCTCTAGCCAACAGACTTGACACAATACCAAGAGCTGACTGATGACAATAATATATGACCCAGGACAAATTCAAGGGCCTACTTCTAGAGAAATAGAATTGAACTTCAGGAGTGGAAAACGGTTCCTAAAATGGGTTTTGTTTTATTCAGATTGAAGAATTAATTATTCTGATAAGAGGATGGGTTAGAGTTTAAGTAGCCTGACAGTTTCCTGCCAAGGCAATGGAAGTAAACTTTCAATGAATTTTTCAAGGCAGAAGAGAGGCCAAATCTGCAAATAAAATTGTGATATAAAAACAAGATACACACTAGCTAATTTTACTAATTAATCAGTCCTTTATTTAGAAATATAAGGAGAAGTAAACATAACTAGTTTCTTTAAGGAAAGTAAATCTCCTCTTCTACACTTTGCCCCCTTACTCTTCCCACCCCCAACAAAGAATAAATTATTTAAACAAATAAAACAGCTGACCTTGGAGAACAGATATATTTTAAAATAGTATAATATTTTTCCTTCTGATAACCTTTTTGTCTGACTAGCATCCATTGTTTTTCTTCTTCAAAAACCACTGTCTACTAGTTTTAACTTGCACAGATCTCCTAGTGTTTAGGGGCATACCTAGTGGTTCAGAAGGTAAACTGATGCAGAAGGTAAAATATGCCTGCAATGAAGGAGATCCCAGTTTGATCCCTAGGTTTGGAAGATCCCCTGGAGAAGGGAACGGCTACCCACTTCAGTATTCTTGCCTGGAGCATTCCATGGACAGAGGAGCCTGACAGGTTACAGTCCATGGGTTCCCAAGGAGTTGGAAACAACTGAGTGACTAACACTTTCACTTACATAGTGTTTAACCTATCCCACGGTATTTGGAGTAGATATATGAACCAGTCACAAAGAGAATTGTATATCCTTCTGGCAATCATGATTTGTTAAATCTGTCCAATGGTCAGAGTTGAACTATTAATACCAATGAATGTCTTCTCATTTTCTAGTTTGAAATAGGGTTTCTGTCATTTGAAACTGAAGAAGTCTGACTCAGATTAATCATAAATAGCAAAGAAAATATTGCTGTATACAACAAAACAGACAACACTGAACTGTAATTGAAATAGGGCAATCAAACATTGAAAAAGGGTTTGTAAATTTATTATTATTAAAATTTTCAAATAATATTAAGTAGAGCCAACAAGTTCATCAAAATTTGACCACATAGAAACAGGAAAAATTGACTTGGAAACAAATCACATCAGAAGGTCCAGTTCTATATAAGAATATACTGTGCTGGGGATATAAAATAAATAAATATTAGACTGAATATAAATAATAGAAAAATAATTACCAGATATAAATAACAATGTCATTTTTAAACACAAACTTGATTTTTCATAGTAGTGTTAAGTTCACAGAAAAATTTAACATAAAATAAAAGTCCTATTATCTTTGGGTTCTGGCAAATAAATTCTCTTATTATTAGCATTTTGCATTAGCACATCAAAATATGGTGCATTTATTACAATAGATGAACCAATATTGATACATTACTATTACTATTTTCTAGAAGAATGAGGGCAGGATCTAGGTACCGTTCAGTTCAGTCTCTGAGTTGTGTCCAACTCTTTGCAACCCCATGAATCACAGCGTGCCAGACTTCCATGTCCATCACCATCTTGCAGAGTTCACTCAAACTCATGTCCATTGAATCAGTGGTGGCATCCAGCCATCTCATCCTCTGTCGTTCCCTTCTCCTCCTGCCCCCAATTCCTCCGAGCATCAGAGTCTTTTCCAATGAGTCAACTCTTCACATGAGGTGGCCAAAGTACTGGAGTTTCAGCCTCAACATCAGTCCTTCCAATGAACACCCAGGACTGATCTCCTTTAGAATGGACTGGTTGGATCTCCTTGCAGTCCAAGTGATTCTCAAGAGTCTTCTCCAACACCACAGTTCAAAAGCATCAATTCTTCGGTGCTTAGCTTTCTTCACAGTCCAACTCTCACATCCATACATGACCACAGGAAAAACCATAGCCTTGACTAGATGGACATTTGTTGACAAAGTAATATCTCTGTTTTTTAATACACTATCTAGGTTGGTCATAACTTTCCTTCCAAGGAGTAAGTGTCTTTTGATTTCATGGCTGCAATCACCATCTGCAGTGATTTTGGAGCCCCCCCAAAATAAAGTCTAACACTGTTTCCACTGTTTCCCTATCTATATCCCATGAAGCGATGGGACCAGATGCCATGATCTTCGTTTTCTGAATGTTGAGCTCAAGCCAACTTTTTCACTCTCCTCTTTCACTTTCATCAAGAGGCTTTATAGTTCCTCTTCACTTTCTGCCATAAGGGTGGTATCATCTGCATATCTGAGGTTACTGATATTTTTCTTGGCATTTGATTCTAGCTTGTGCTTCTTCCAGCCCAGTGCTTCTCATGATGTACTCTGCATATAAGTTAAATAAGCAGGGTGACAATATACAGCCTTGACGTACTCCTTTTCCTATTTGGGACCAGTCTGTTGTTCCGTGTCCAGTTCTAACTGTTCTTTCTTGACCTGCATATAGGTTTCTCAAGAGGCAGATCAGGTGGTCTGATATTCCCATCTCTTTCAGAATTTTCCACAGTTTACTGTGATCCACACAGTCAAAGGCTTTGGCATAGTCAATAAAGCAGAAATAGATGTTTTTCTGGAACTCTCTTGCTTTTTTGATGAGCCAGCAGATGTTGGCATTTTGATCTCTGGTTCCTCTGACTTTTCTACATCCCAGCTTAAACACCTGGAATTTCATGGTTCATGTACTGCTGAGGCCTGGTTTGGAAAATTTTGAGCATTCCTTTACTAGCATGTGAGATAAGTGCAATTGTACAGTAGTTTGAACTTTCTTTGGCATTGCCTTTCTTTGGTATTGGAGTGAAAACTGACCTTTTCCAGTCCTGTGGCCACTGCTGAGTTTTCCAAATAATTTGCTGGCATATTGAGTGCAGTACTTTTGCAGTATCACCTTTAGAATTTGAAATAGCTCAACTGTAATTCCGTCACCTCCACTAGCTTTATTCATAGTGATGCTTTCTAAGGCCCACTTGACTTCACATTCCAGGATGTCTGGCTCTAGGTGAGTGATCACGCCATCATGATTATCTGAGTTGTGAAGCTCTTTTTGTAAAGTTCTTCTGTGTATTCTTGCCACCTCTTCTTAATATCTTCTGCTTGTGTTAGTTCCATACCATTTCTGTCCTTTATTGAGCCTATCTTTGCATGAAATGTTCCCTTGGTAGCTCTAATTTTCTTGAAGAGATCTCTAGTCTTTCCCATTCTGTTGTTTTCCTCTATTTCTTTGCATTGATCACAGAGGAAGACTTTCTTATCTCTCCTTGCTATTCTTTGGAACTCTGCATTCAGATGCTTATATCTTTCCTTTTCTCCTTTGCTTTTTGCTTCTCTTCTTTTCACAGCTATTTGTAAGGCCTCCTCAGTCAGCCATTTTGCTTTTTTGCATTTCTATTCCATGGGTACTGTTAACAATGAACAAATTCAAACCTTTTTTAAAGTCTTCTTCAATAGCTCAATTTATGGCTTTAATGGGCTCTTTTCAAATGTAAATTAGTTATATATATATATATAATATGTATTTATATATTGTAATATGCATATATAATGTGTATATATATATATATATATATATATATAAACAATACATATAAAATAGCAGGAAACACCATCTGAATCATGAGGAAGTCCTATCCATTCCACCTTAAAAATATATAGAAAATCCATTCACTTTTCCCTTCCTGTCTGCACCCTAGGACAAACCACTACTAACTCATTCTAGAATTATTGACCAAGCTTCCTATTTCTTTACTCTGCTTTTATTCTTGCCTGAGTTACAAAGAGCAGACACAACACTCTAAAATGCAAGAATCACTAATCTGCCTCTAATTAGTGTATATTCTGTATATTTTGGCTTCATCATTTGTAAAATGGGTATAATAATAGTATCTACTTAGGACTGTGAATATTAAATGACTTAGCATGTATGATGCACTTAGAACAGTGAGACACATGATAAGCATTTTAGACATATGAACTCTAGAATGTGAGTTATATGTAAGCACACTTTTGTCTGTTTTGTTCATCACTTTAATCCTTAGTGCCCTGAAAAGGTCCTCAACATACAATGCACAGCAAAATTGCTGAATAAATGTGAGCTGGTAGTATTGAGAGACGGGTGTCATCTAGGAGAACAACTTTAAGAAAAGAGAGAAAAAGTATTCAGTGCATCAACTGAATAAAAATGCACAAAGTGAGAATTGTGACTTAAGTTGTATTTGGGGCAAAATGAGGACTATAGCCTGGGAGATAGCATTTCAAATAGCTCCAAGAATCTACTTCCAAGAGGTAGAAAGGAAGGTCAGTATGTGTAATTTTGATGAAGTGGATGTGCATGCAATCAAGCACATATGTTTTTACAGATGGTTTCTGCTAGTCTTGTGAAGGTTACTGTTAGTCACCAGGAGCAGACATTGCCATGAAGGATTTTTAGTGCTTTTCTAGATAAGGACATGCAAGAATTGGGCTCATAAAATCTTCTGAAAATGTCTAACTTTCTGAAGACCTGGTCTGCCAGTTTTTCCCAGAGCACAGAGTGCCTCATTCCTAATATCCACCCTGAACTCTTTACAGAGTGTGTTGAAGGTCAGCAGCTGCAGCAGTTCATAATTTAATCCTTGTTGAGGCAAACAGAAAGTGCCAATTTGTAGGCTGCAGGCAAGAGTAACAAATGTTGGGCCATGGGAATGAAGAATGAGGTCACTTGGGAACTTAGTCACAGTTGAGAAGATGATTCACTGAAAGGATTCCATGACCTAGCCTTAATTTTGTAGAATTGGACAAATTTTCATAGATACACAGGTGTAAGCCAACTACATATGCTCATACTTGTATATATTTGGGTCAACAGTCTGAGATACAGGAGAGGCAGCATAGTAATGAAAGGCACAGAGATGGGTTCACATCTCTGCTCCATCACTTCCTGTCCTGGTGGGTTTGGGCAAGTTCTGTGTTTCAGCTTTCTAATCCGTAAAATAATGACAACAACAGCAACTACTTCAGAATGTTGTTTTTGAGAAGTCATTAAATTCCTGGTTATAATTAGTATTTGAAATCATTAAAAACATTTCTATTTTTGATTAGAGAATAATTGCTTTACAATATCATGTTGGTTTCTGCTGTACAACAACGTGAATCAGTTATAAGTATACCTACATCCTCTACCTAATGAGCCCCCCTCTCATCCATCTGCTACCTCACTCTTATATGTTATCAAAGAGCATCAGACTGAGCTCCCGGTGTTTTATAGCAACTTCCCACTAGTTATCTATTTGAAATTATCTGAAATGAATATCTGGACTTGGAACAGTGTTTGGCACTTAGTAAATACCATATAACTGGTTGCTAAGTAATATAAAAATTAATACTCTATTTTATCATATTTTAAGATGTCTTGAGGAAATGACTTTTTATCAAAAAAATTTTTAACTTTGGTGCTTATGACAAATTAAAGTTAGAAAGGATATCATCAAGTGACAAACGTTAGGGCAATTATTAATAACAGTGGTAAACAGATTCTCTAACTTGCCTGTGAAACCTTATGTTTTAAAAAATATACTAAAATAAAAATGAGATCCTGACAGTGTTTTTACATGTAAACTGAAAATTCAAAAGCAAAACAAAAAACAAATACAAATACTAGCATCTAGATGTAAAAATCTTGGTGCTTCTTTGACAAATCTCCAGGCAGGGATATTGCATTTGGAACTTGCACTGATGCTATTGAGTCTTTCAGGCTACTGTGATTTTTGTGGAACCTTGGGAGATGTAACAGACATAGTGGTCATAGCAGGATGATGGCAGATCCTGAATCATCTAAAAAGTTTTAGCATCCATGATTAGGCATGTTAGGCAAGTAATTCTACTCAGAATTGAAATAATTTTTAATAAAGTTTTTATCAGAGTGATTACTTTTAATGCCTTCTGACTAACTCAATGCATTATAAAAAGGCACATCATAGGCTAGCTTTGAAGACTGTAAACATATGCAGTAGTAAAGTTATTGTTCAAGGTGAGCTTCATTTTTGTTGATGATAAACATGACTGTTTGTAACAGAATCTTTCTAGTAAAAGTGAGCTCCTCTTGTAGAACGTTGTACTGTGTGTCCACATGGTTTTCAAATTCCTTTCTTATTTTCTCCCATTATCAACATGGAAGTGGAAGTATTGAAAATAAAACTAGAATTGAATACACACACACACACACACACACACACACACACACACACATGTATTAGCTAATGCCACACATGGCTACTTTATTTTAAATTTAATAAATTAAAAAAATTCAGTTTTCCAGTCACACTAATCACAAACACTCAAAAGCTACATGTTGAATATGGTTAGTGGCATTTGTATTGAACAGCAAAGAAATACAACATTTTTAGTTTTGCAAATTCTTTAAGGCAGTATTAACAGAACTTTGCTTTAGATAAATAACATATAAGCTTAATATTTATTTTACAATTGTACATACTTTCCATAAGAAAATAACTTTACTAATTATTTCATTAGATGAAAATAATCAAAGACAAGCATGAATATTCTTCCCTTGTCTTATATATTTCAAATTATGCTGCAAAATAAGTCAGGAGCAAGCAAATCAAGAAAAGTCTTTGACTACATATTAAAGCTAATCTAAGCTAGGCTAATGTTTATGTTTGCTTTTTCCCCCACTAATTTAAAATATTTACTTTTTATCTATAAAAATATAATACAAAATATAATATAATAAAATATAATACAACCAAACCACAATATAAAATATAATACAATAGAATTCTAAACACTATCAGCCTCAGTATACTTCTAATACAATGAACCATGATGGAATTTAATTCTGAAATACTAGAGACGTCTCAAATGGACTCTGTAGTAAGATTTAGTTCCCCAAGGAGAAAAGATGATTTTCCCAACAACTCACAATAAGCGCCACATATGTGTAATAATTATTAGTCATATATTACACTTTATAAAGTCAAAAATGACTCTAGTACTTAATAATTTTTAATAAACTGGAAAAGGGAAACTATATACATTTTTACTGTTGAAAAATATATTATCTTTTATGAAGAAAGTTAACAAAGATAGTAAATTTGATGAAAAAATAAGTATTATTAGTATTTAAATACAAATTATTTATCACATATATTTTGTAGAGATGTGAAAGAAACATTTTGTTTTCTTTATATTTTTTCAGGTCCTTAGGGAATTTGGAATCTGTATCAAAGTTAAGCAAGGATATGAAAAACCGTATGCTAATTGTCTAATGATGGGTGTAAGTGAGTTATATAGAATTTTTAATCATCAGAAAAATATCAGGGTATATTGAGAAATGTTTATATTTCATGTATACATGTTAACAGCCATAATAAAGAAACACAATCTGATTAAATTGATTTAGAACCTGAAATAAAAAGTAACTGTTAGGCATATTGTTTTTATTAATATTGGGTTGTTAAAACTCACTTGGAAATAAAATGCCATGTCACTCAAGACATGCTCTTTTATTTTTTAATCAAGTTTATATACACCCCCAACATAAAGAAAACAAGAGAACTTCAAAAATGGAAGCCTGCTACCTAATTTGAAAATAAACTAAAATATTATAGGAAATACTTCTATAAAGAGAAAATTACCTTTACTTAAAGATTGGGGAATCACTTCTCTTTATCTGAGATTTTTAATCTATCTCCAATTTGACTGTACTAAAACAATACTTTGTATTATTCATATCAAAATAAAATGTTTTAAATGAAATTGATTATTAATATGGATAATATTATTTTTTTGAGAAGGAAATGGCAACCCAGTCCAGGATTCTTCCCTGGAGAATCCCATGGACAGAGGAGCCTGGCAGGCTACAGTTCATGGGGTTGCAAAGAGTTGGGCACGACTGAGCAACCAAACCACAATATTATTTATAAATTTAACATTCAACTATTTGACATACCAAAATGTTTTTACTGTAAAACTTAACTTTGTCTTTTCCAGAAGCAGGGCAAAAAGCATCTTAGTGCAGGTATAATGCAAGACAAAATAGCAAGTCTATTTTGATAGCTAATTTGAATACTTGAATGGAAATTAATAACAATCCTGTGATGTTATTTTATTTATTATGATGGAATAATCATGCATATTTCAATATACAAAAGATTTTTTAAAGATATTTTTCCTTCTTTCATTAGTTGTTTCCTGTTTGAATAAGTATCAAACATCTATGTCAATATTCAATGTTATTTATTCTAATTACATGAAAACAAAGTTATTTAGACAAGGCTGGTTATTCTGGGGTATGAAAGATAAATAATAATATATTACCAGTAAAAATAAAATAAATTTAAATATAGTATTGAGAAATCTGTACATAATTTAGTTAAAATTATTTTTTGTGGGTACCTGATGTCCAATATTCTTGCCTGGAGAATCCCAGGGACAGGGGAGCCTGGTGGGCTACCGTCTATGGGGTCGCACAGAGTTGGACATGACTGAAGTGACTTAGCAGCAGCAGCAGATGTCACGTTAAGACATCTTAATATGCTTAACAAGCATATTTCATTTAAAAACTGTAAGTTATTTGAGTCTAATAGCATTATTTGGTCATTGTGTATAACCTCTAGTATTACATTTTTTTTTTTGATATAAGTAAAAGTTCATCACTAGCTTTCAGGATCAACCCATACCAGGAGTAGGTTTAATTGTAGAGCCAAAGTAGTAACTGTAGAGATTCGTGCCTTGGAGGGTGAGGGTATGATTCCTCTCCTCTTTCATAATTGTAACAATTTGGACTCCATTATGGGGTAGCATAAAATGTTTGGAGTAATTCACATGTCTGTGCCTTTCAATACAATATAAACTTCTGATGGTTAGGAACCAAATCCAAATAATCATTGTACCTTACTCACAATGCTCAGCACAAATGCACACAAAATCCTTGCTTAGTAAATTTTTGGTTCCTGAATTAGAAAACTACTAGAAAGTTTGTTTTCATTGAATTAAAAGTATATATACCTGCAATATCTATTACATATCTATGATATGTACATGACATATGCTATATACACAAATTTTTCTTTTACTATAAATATACCATACCAGAAGAAAATGCAATATGACAGCAGAATAAGCCAAAGTATATCTTGTGCAGCTTCAAGTTGCTTTTCTTTTCTGTGAAGTTTTTAAGATTTGGTATGTTAACAGTAAAGTACCTAGAACTGTTTTGAATATCTTCCAGAAAAAGATAGTAATGATGACCCTGTATGTGAGACAACAAAAGAGACACAGACATGTAGAACGGACTTTTGGCCTCTGAAGGAGAGGGAGAGGGTGGGATGATTTGGGAGAATGGCACTGAAGCATGTATACTATCATGTAAGAAACGAGGCTCCGGTCTATGTTCGATGCAGGATACAGGATGCTTGGGGCTGGTGCACGGGGATGATCCAGAGAGACGCTGTGGGGTGGGAGGTGGGAGGGGGATTCAGGATTGGGAGCTCGTGTACACCTGTGGTGGATTCATGTCGATGTATGGCAAACCCAATAGAGTATTGTAAAGTAAAGTAAAGTAAAAAATAAAATTAAAAATATATATATATTAAAAAAAATAAAATCAAAGAAAAATTTCCAAAATAAATAGTGTATGTGTCTTTCCCTGATTACACAGTTTCTTAAAGGAAAGAGCTTCAAATTAATTATACGTATTTGACTTTGTGGATTTTTTTTTTTACTTTAGTTGTATTCATGGCAAAACATAAGATTCAATCATTTAATTTATATGTTAAAGCTGATGAAATGAAAACAATACTGTTTATAGAACATTTCTGAATTTTATATTAACACAAATGTGACTTAGATAATGGTACTCATTCAAAGTACTAAATTAAAGTTTAGACCTGACGTTTTGACATACTCATGGATCAATATTCTGTATATTCCTGTTGCTTCTATCTTGAACTTAGAGAATGCAAATTATAGATATAAATGGATTAATTTACTGTTTTACCAAAATAAAACAGTTAAGACTGTCTCAAGCCTTGAAACATGCTTAGTATTAAACATTAGAATCCTTCATTTTTCCAAATAAATTAATTGGAGTTTATGTCTCATCATTTAAAAAGCAAGTAGTTCCCAATCCTGAAACAATACAACATTGTAAAGTAATTAGCCTCCTATTAAAATAAATAAATTTAAATTTAAAAATAAATAAATAAATAAATAATAAAAAGCAAGTAGTATTTGTGATTACAATTATTTCTGCTGCTGCTGCTGCTGCTGCTAAGTCGCTTCAGTCGTGTCCGACTCTGTGTGACCCCAGAGACGGCAGCCCACCAGGCTCCACCGTCCCTGGGATTCTCCAGGCAAGAACATTGGAGTGGGTTGCCATTTCCTTCTCCAATGCATGAAAGTGAAAAGTGAAAGTGAAGTCGCTCAGACCTGTCCGACTCATAGCGACCTCATGGATTGCAGCCTACCAGGTTCCTCCGCCCATGGAATTTTCCAGGCAAGAGTACTGGAGTGGGTTGCCATTGCTTTCTCCGCAATTATTTCTACTACAAATGAAAGCTTAGACTAGTTTTAGTGTTATATATTCTTTATTTTATAAAAAGTTAATCATTCGTACCTGAATCTAGACCACATTTATCATGAAGCACAATGGTCTGAGAGTATACAGAAGAATTCTGAACAATATAGTACTGAAAAATGAGACATCAATGCTTTTCTGAATATAAGTATGATTCAAACAGACAAGTGCAAATAAATCTACATGAATATTGCATCTGGTTCATTGAGTGGCTTATAACTTTGAAACTCAAATGTCAGCAAATATATCAACACTGCTAAAAAAATCAAAAAGGAAGTATATTTTGGTAAGTGCAATTGCTTCTAACTCACATAAGATAACCATGGTTATATTTTAAATAAAAAGTTACTTTTAAAGAATAAATTCTTTTACTCACATCACCATTAACTCTTCTGAATGAAGAGAACTGAACATTTAAAAGAGCTCAACAAATATTTTAGAATGAACACACATGTACACATTTTATGTGCACATATGTGTGCATGTGTGCATGTGTATGCATTCTAAGGCTCTTCAGTCATCTTTGATTCTTTGCAACTCTATGGACTGTAGCCCCTCCAGGGTCCTCTCTCCATGTGATTCTCCAGGCAAGAATACTGGAGTGGGTTGCCATGCCCTTCTCCAAAGAATCCGCCCAGCCCAGTGATCAAACCCAGGTCTCTTATGTCTCCTGCATTGGCAGCTGGGTTCTTTACCCTAATGCCACCTGTGTGTGTTCTATCTCTTCAGTCATGTCTGACTCTTTGTGATCCTATGGACTCTAGCCCAACAAGCTCTTCTGTCCATGGAATTTTCCTGGCAAGGATACTGGAGTGGGTTGCCATTCCCTTGTCCAGGGAATCTTCCCAAACTGGAGATTGAACCCTCATATCCTGTGTTTCCAGCATTAGTAGGTGAATTCTTTATCACTGAGCCACTGGGGAAGCCTGTATATATATAATGAAAAATACAGATGGTCAAATGGTTAAGATAATTCTTTTTACAATCAAGTTTTTAAATTGATCCTATGGCCTCTGGCCCAACAGGATCTTCTGTCCATGAAATTCTCCAGGCAAGAATACTGGGGTGGGTTGCCATTTCCTTCTCCGGGGGATCTTCCCAACCCAAGGATGGAACCTGGGTCTCCTGCATTGCAGACAAGTTCTTTACTATCTGAGCCACCAGGGAAGTCCTTGGCATTGATAATTACATCAAACCCATGGAATCTTACTCTAGTCAAAGGTCAAGAAAATTATATTTCAATTCTTATTTGAGGTGAATTTTAAAGATACCATTATATTTTAGATATGCAAATAAGCAGTGTCTAAACACATGAAACATATTGTATTTTAATGTTTAGAAAAAAATTAAAATTATTTGCTTTCTTAAAGATCAAAAGCAGAATATGATTTTCAACTAACTGGCCATGTGAGCAGTATATTATGTCATGCTTGACTATTATTTATTTAAAACAAAAACAAAAAAATGTGAAATGTAGGTGAATTTTTAGGTAGGGATGAAGATAGAAATCCAAGTTTATCAGCTCTTATTGTTCAGTCAGTTCAGTAGCTCAGGTGTGTGAGACTCTTTGTGACCCCATGGACTGCAGCATGGCAGGCCTCCCTGTCCATCACCAACTCCTGGAGTCTACTCAAACTCATGTTCACTGAGTTGATGATTACTCTGAAATAAATAACAGCATTTGTATCATGATATTGTACTATAATTTGGAAATTGTACCCTAATTGGAAATATTGTGCCTTGATTTGGAAATAAGTGTGAATCCTAGAAATGAATCAGCTTTTCTTTTTTTACTTTCTCTTTTCCCTCTACCCTTCCTTTTTCCTTCCTTCCATTCATTAGAGCCACTTTCTTCTAGCTTAATTTGAAAAGAATGTTATCAGTGTTCTGTTTACAATATAGTCTCTAAAATGTAATATTCAAGTAAAATATCAAAATTTAAGTTAAAACTTTGATATTAAAATACTTTTACTCTAGGGTTTCGGGGGGAGACAACTTCTTTTTAGTGGTATTCTATTTTGAAAATCTTGCAAGTCTAGTTAATTTAAAAACTACAAGTTTAGAAATTAACATAATTTGCATCTCTAAGTTAATAAATCATATTATACCCTTCAGTTTATCAGAAAACTAGAAAAATAGAATATAATTAAAAAGAAGTTTCTCCCCCCAAAACCCAGAGTAAAAATATCTTAATATCAAAGTTTTAACTTAAATTTGTATATTTCACTTGAATATTACGTTTTAGAGACTATGTTGTAAACAGAACACCGATAACTTTCTTTTCAAATTAGGCTAGAAGGAAGTGACTCTACTGAATGAAAGGAAAGAAGGAAGGGGAAAGGGAAAAGAGAAAGTAAAAAATGAAAGGCTTCTTAGGTGTCTCAGTAGGTACTGCAACGCAGGAAGTGCTGGCAGAGCAGGTTCAGATCCCTGGGTAGATGAGATCCCTTGGAGGAGAAAATGGCAACCCACTCCAGTATTCTTGCATGAAGAATACCATGGACAGAGGAGACTGGTGGGCTACATGCAGTCCATAAAGTCTCAAAGAGTCTGAAACGACTAAGGCAACTGAGCACACAGCCATTTTAAAAGGAGTGTCTTTGGATAAAATTATTCTCTTAGTGAGTTGTTAATGACATCTATAAAGCTATTTACTGTAAATGATTTTAAACATTTAAACATAAGAAATTAAAATTTAATTATAAAAAGGTCATGAAGCTATATTCTTCGACAGTAAATATAAAGATTATTTTAAATCAAAACATAAATTATTAAATCATCTAATGCTTTTATGGACATTTAAGCATAATGATTTATATTATAATTTAATCTTTTAATTTTACCGTTGACAAATTGTAAACTGAGTTTGCAAATGCATATTGCCAATGATACTCACAGTCTATCAGTAAGAGTGGTAGCATCAGTAGCAAAATCAGATTTTATTCCTTTGAATACTAATACATAAACTCCATACTTGGTTATCTTTTCAGAAGTTTTCTACATACATTTAAATTAGCTTGGACACCTTTAAAGAGAGGCAGTGTTTGAATTCCGAAAGAAAGTGGAAGTACAGTCACCAATCGGGAAAGCTTCCTCACAACCTCAAAATCATGTGCCTTTCATATTTCTCTCCTTGCAGCCGACTTAGACGTGGGGCATCTTTTTGCTGTCTTTCTCTTTGCTTCCCACTGACTATAAATGCAATAACTGGAACCACTTCAACCGTGTATGTGACACAAACATAGCAGCGCTGAAACGCGTCGAATGGAAGGCTGTTTTCTCCTCCAAAATTTTGTAAGCATTGAACGCAGATCCTTTGCTCTTCCATTTACTACTTTCCCAAATCCCGCCACTGTGCCATTTCCCTCCCTCTGCCCTAAATAAAGATATCTTTCATAATATCGTGTTGTTTTCCTTCTGGGTTTAATCTTTTCTTCCCTGTCATAAATATATATTTTTTAATATTCTCATGAATTTTGAGGTGGGATTTTCGACCTCACTAGACTGTAAAACCCTAAGTCTGTTCAATTAAAATAATGATTATAACAACAACAGCGAATAAACTATTATGGAACCCCCACACTAGTGGCACAGATTCCTTGGCGCGCCCTTCATAAACGTGTTAAGTTTAGCCCGGGCGCATTCCTCTCCTTCCTGAGATTCTAGCGAGACCAGCCTCTTCCACCTGCGAGCAGTGGAGGCATTTTTTTTGTTGTCTACTAACCCCCTCTAGCGCCGGACTCGCAGCACCCGAGCGGCGGCAGCCAGGCGGGCCGGCGCCGGGCTCGGCGGGGCTGGGAGGCGCTTGCGGCTCGTGCCCTACCCTCCCCGTCCGCCTCGGCCGCGGGGCGAGGGCGTCAGGACTGGGCCCCCTGAGACTCCTCCTTGTTAGCACCTGTGTTGCCCCCTTTCCGAACTCCCAGCTCTGCGGCCGAGGGCCGAGTGGTCCCACCAGGCAGCCGGCGCCGTGGAGCGCTGGGAGGGAGTGGGTGCCGCGAGGGGGCGGCTTCCGCGGGGATAGCTGTCAGCTCCCAGGCAGTCGGCGCGTCTGTGGAGGCGGCCACGCACAGCTCAGCCCGTGGGCTTCTCCGAGTCTGCGGTCCGACGCCGTCACGCTGCAGGCGTCCCGGGCCCCGCGAAATCCCGGCGCCTGCGGCTGCGACCATGCTCTTGACCTCCACTGTGAAGTCGCGGCCGCACAGTGACGACGAGACCTCAGTGAGACCTGGTGCCAGGCACCCGCCCCTCTCCAGCCTGAGGTGACTCTCCTCTGAAGCTCGCTGCCTTCCTTCGCTCGCCTAGGACTAGCTGTGGAGGCGGCGGCCAAGCTGAGGCTCTCGCCCTACCGGGCAAGTTTAGGCGACCCAGGCTGAGGAGCGGTAGGCTGGTCCGCCGCCGCCAAGCTCAACCCGGACCCAGAGCGCTCGGCCACAGCACTCGCCCCCTCCGGCGGCGGAAATGTGAAGTCGAGGGTAGCCTTTCAGGGTGCAGAGTAGCCCTAAAACGGTGGACGCTGCTGCTGCGAAATGGGAAGGAAAGTGCTTAGGAGACTAAGTGCGGCCTCAGACAGGCCGGGGGAAAAGCTACCAAGGCCGAAGCGCGGCGCAGACGCGGCCGAGTTGCAGGGGTCCGCTCTGCGGGCCGCTGCCGTCGCCACCTAGGCTAGGGGCTGAGGGCGCAGCTCGGTAGCTTGCTCGGACCGGAGCCTCCTCAGTCGCTAAGTTCCCGCGGCCCCCGCCCGCTCACAGCTGCGGCGCCCACCCCGCGTTTGGCTCTGCTAGTGCCCACTCTGAGTTCGGAGAGGCGCTCAGACCGGCAGAGCTGCCGGAGCCACCGCCGCACCTGGCCGTCCCTCCCCCCATCCTCTCCGCGAGGCGNCGAAGTCCGGGAATTTCTTTTGCAATTTGGTTTCTTCTTGCCTCTGCTGACAGCTTGGCCGGGCGACTGCAGTCACGTCTCCAACAACCAAGGTAAAGGGACCGGTGGAGTAGCAAGATGGGGCGGGAGGAGGTGGGTGCTCCGAGGACCGGTGCGTTGGTCGCCTCTTGGCAGGTAACTTCTTCTCGGGGTGGGCTTCTCCGGGCTTTCCACACGAGGGGGTCGAGGATGTCTCCTCACCAGAGCGCCTGTCCACAGTCCCCGGGGCCGGAGACCCCACGAACTAAGGTCTCTTCTGCTTCCAAATGTCTTTACACGGATGCGTGAGCATCAGCAGCAGTTGGGTCCCACTACTGGCGGCCGCGGGACCGCTCCCCCTGCGCGGTCTCCACGGGAGGTCAGGCTCTGTGGCAGACGCTTAATGGAGACTTCTGGCTCTTTGCGGTCCCTCACTGCACGGTAACGTGTAGGTTCCCCGCACGCCTGCAAGAAAGCAGACCGTTCTCGTTGTTGCCCCTGGCCAAATAACCAGACTTGCGCCCTCGATAAATCAAACCCTCGCCCAGCTGCAACCCCTTTACCCCATCCCGACCGAATGTAGTAGACATTTAGAAATTATTCCGTATTGTTTCCAGCCCAGATGCCGGAAGGGGCCGGGGCCGGTTATTAGGTGTGAATTAAGAAGTTGTGAATATTCTATGCCTAAAGTCAGGTAAAGTGGTAAACTGAAGGTGAATAGCCTGTGAAAAGTGAAAGTGAGGTTTACCGAATGGAAAGCACTGAGAATTTTTGACTTTTTTTTTTTTTTTGCTTTCTAGCCAACAATCTTTATGAGACATACTCATTGGATTTCTGCTGTGAATATTTAAAGATCTATATTTTAAAAATCACCTCCATAATTTCAATCCTCCTAGACTGAGAGAGGAACAACCATAAAAGTTTTCCAGCATGTACCTGGCTGGATGCTCTCACTGGCACTGTGATGACCGCCGGTGTCACCTGTTACGTCACACTCTTCAGTTCAGTTCAGTCGCTCAGTCGTGTCTGACTCTGCGACCTCATGAATTGCAGCACGCCAGGCCTCCCTGTCCATACCAACTCCCGGAGTTCATTCAGACTCACCTCCATCGAGTCGGTGATGCCAACCATCCACGTTTTATATTTGAGATGTTTCAGACTTCTAAAACATCTCAAATATAAAACTTCAGTTAGAGTTATCATTCAACATACAAGGTCTCGAAATAATTTGCAGGTATATAGAGGTCAGATGGCATGAAAATGTGGGCTTTCTTTGCGAGGGTGAAAAGGTTAAGACAGAAGGAAATTAGAACAACACAGCCTTCTTTTTTGTCATAAACATATACAGCCAATTTGTTAGAAGTAGAATAATTTAGAATCAATATTCAGTTCCCATTTATGTAACTGATACTTTTGACATGCTTTCTAATTCTTTGTCTTTTTTTTTAACCTCCAGATTGCAATCACAAATGCATATGTCAACTTGAAAACCATACACAACCATCTTGCCTTTGAAAATGTATTCTATAAGTACCACCTATAGTGCCATGCTCTCCTATGGAGGTATATACCTTCACACACATCCCTTATTTGGTTTCAAGGACTATTGGCATTAAATATCAAAGGGAATAGTTACTTAATTTACCTCTGAAAATTGAACATTGTTTAAAATAACATGTAGTTACTTGACCTTTTTATTGAAAGGAGAAATAATTTTTAGTAATTGGAAAAATCAGACATTTATGTTATACTAAATGTCTCTAGGGCTTCTAAAGAGGTATACACTTAAAGTCAAGTTGGCTAGGAATATTTTAACAGTTATATCCTTTCAATCATGTCCCTAAATCAACATTTATATTTTCAAAGTTCCAGTAACCACCATAGGCCTTGAGGATACTACCAAAAATAAAACGTGTTAGACTCTTCAAATGAGTAAAGAGCCATTCTACCAAAGTGTCTCAAGTATTAAAGTATGACCTTTCAGATATTCATATTAAATTTAAGGGCATAGGGGAGTTGTTTGTCAACTCTTGCAGTAATTTTTATTTATCTATTTTAATAGCTTTCTCATACTTTTACAAGACATTTTAACTAAAAGATTTACCAATTATATCTAATTTATGTGTATTTTGTAAATTAGCTTAACTTAGTGAATATTACTCAACTTACCTAATAAATAGGATCATTAAAGATAGTCTCCAAAAACTCTTAATTTGCATTTGTACTAATAGTCTAAAAACACAAGCTATGTGTTACACTTGAATAATATCATACCTAAAGGGTAAATTGGGTAAAATTTAGAGTTTTTCAACAGAATATTATGGAAAAATATGCTCAGATTTTTTTTTTCATCAGACACAAATAATTGCTTTTAAAATGTGTTTTATGGCTTAAAGTTACAGTGGTTGGAAATTATGCCTTATAATATCTTGAGATAATTTTTGAATGCTGAAATAATCATGCTTATAGTTGATAAAATGTGGAACTTCAAAATGTTATTTTTGTGAACAATTGGAGGATATTTTCTTATTTGTAGTTTCAAAAATAGATGACATGAATCAAAATAGCTTGCCAATTTGTAAACATTGAAAATATGAGATATTGTAGAATTACGGAAGTACATGTACAGTATAGAAATATTAATGCAAAATACAAATCTTATCTATGTACATAATAATAAGCATTGATAATAGGCTTAATATTTAATTTTAAGCATGTGTATTCATTTTTCTAGCAACTTTTGTCCTAAGAGCTAATGGAATCCTTGTTTTATTTTTAAAATTTGTTACAGAGGATAAATTTTCATTTTAATATAATTTGCCTTCTCATTAAGAGTAATCAAAAAGTAAACTCTTTAATGTGATTTACTTTTGCCAAATTATATAAAATATTTCATGATTGAATGAAGGCATCATCCTCTTCCTCATTCCCCGTTTTGCATACATAGAATAAAAGGATCAAAAAAGTGAACTATTTCATTTTTAACACTGTGCTAAGAGTAACTTGAATAAAGGAAGTAGCTCTTCTCTTGTTTTTTAACTGGCTATGAATCTCTGCACCATAAAGACAAAATAAATCAGTTTGACTCTCTTCCTATTACTGAAAACTCCTTGAATTGATAAAAAAGTAAAGCTGCTTTCTAGATCACCTCATCTGATTAAGAAAATGAAAACATGATTTGTACTCAAATTTCCCTTATTCCATTAATTTTCCCTCTGTTTAAAACCACAGTATTTATTTTGTGTTGGTAACTTTAAAAGTAACAGTTTTTACTCTTTTAAGATATGAAAACTTTTATTTTTGTACTAGAAGGATAGTTAGGAGAATATAAAATACAATCTTGTTTCATATGTCAGTAAAGATGTACATCTATCTCAGTGATTAGTAGTCACCAGGGATCCATTAATTCAAAGATTTCTCTGCTTTAGTCTAAAAGAGTTGATACATTTCTCAGGATGCTACTCATGTTTCCAAAAATAATCAATACTCAAATAATTCATTAAATCAAAATATGGTTTGAATATGAGAGTCTGGTGAGTTCATTTTACTACCAAGATTGTGTTAATTAATCTTTCTCCTCCACCCAGGGATTTCAGTGAAAAATGAAATATATAAGGAAAACAATAGCTTGAGTCATTCATTTCATTAAATTTATTAAGTTGAATGAATTAAGTCTAAAATCCACTAAGTTGTGTGTAAATACAGGTGAACATAGCTAATCAGAAAAATACCTGCTTATTTAAATTTATAGCCCCAAATTAGTTGAACTGACATAAATATTGTACACAAACTGTAAAACTGAATGTTGTTCTTAATTTGCAGAAAGGGGGGAATTGAAATATTTTCAAAGTTGAAGAGTGAACTTTACTGAAAATATTGAAACTTGGGTTCAATAAGGAAAACTGAGTGATTTATAAAGAATATTGCTAAAAGACCTTTCACTTATATAAAATTTGAGGGATAAACTATGATTGTAAAAGTGCAAGAGGTTGAAATCATATGCCTTTCTTGTTTTCCATAAGTATGAAAACAACCTAGAATGTAATTTTTTATACATTAACAAACTGAAGTGAGCCATTGTGGAATTAGCCATTATGATTAGTATTTAAAATAGAATATAACATGTCATTGATATGCACTGGTCATCTAAACATTTTTGTTCAGAGTTTGGGATAAGACTATATCTAAAATTTTTTTCTTATACAAAAATTATACAACATTCTTTAAGGATCCTGTCTTCAAACTAGAAATAACATGAATAAATCAGTTTTAATACAGATTTTCTTAAGGGGCAAATATATATTTATATATTTTAAATTAATGATTAAATAACATCTTTTTACATTTTTTAAATACTTTCAAAATTTTCCATATGGAATTTGTATTATTCTTATGTTACAAAATTAAATATTAATAAAAATCCAAGAGTTGAAAATTTCTTCTTCAGTAATCATTGCTAGTATAAATAAGTAGCAAAAGGCATCAATGATTTCTTGTATTTCCTTCTACTAATTCTTTTCCCCTGTGACAGATACCATGGCTCAATCACTATCTTTCTTCTTTCACACACAGGAGTACTTCTGACTATATATTTCTTTTGTCCTAAATGATGAGAGAATAGATGTTATCTTACATCGTCCATCAGTCAACCAAATCCCTAAAGTTATAGAAGTTTCTTGTCTTCTTGACTCACCATTTCTTGGGACTATAAATACAGTAGAGATCAGTACATGTAGTTTAATAATAAACATGGATTAACTTTGTTCAGTGTACTTTGTTAATCATGTAATCAAACTAAACTTACACAGAAGTATTAAATTGTTTATTAAATAAAAATTGGGTATATATATGTGTATATATATATATATTATATTTAAGTTGTGTAACATAATTTGATACACTATGTCTGTAGTGTTCTGATCAACTTGCAGTTTCTTTAGGACTGGCATTAATTCTTTAAAAAACAGGTATGATATTACCTCTACTTTTGCCTTATTTTTATTGAGTATTCTGTTTTTGATTTTAATATTTATATGATGAAGAGAAAAAAGAGTAAGTAAGCCAGACTTCATAAATGCCCTCATGGAATTTATTTTCTAGCAAGGGAGACTGACAAAAAAATATGGAAGTAAGTGAAACAATATACTATGGAGGAAACAATAAAGGCCCTGAGCAAATAATAGAAGGGACCCACTATTTTAAATGTGATGGTTGGAGAGGTCTATCTGGGAAGTGACACATAAATGACATTCTCAAGGATGAGAAACAGCTAAATGTACAGAACAGGAAGAAGTGTATTCTAGGTAAAGGGAACTATCTGGTCAGTTAACTTGAAGGGAGATGAGCTTGTCACCTTTGAAGAAATAAGTCCAATACGGAACTGGAGTTTACTGGGCAAGGAAGAGAGTAGCCTATAGTGAGGTTTGAAAGAGAATAAGAAACCGGATCCACAGAGAAGAAAACAAACCATGGAAAGGAATTAGCTTTTAACATTTTCCTTGGTAAAATGGGAAGCTAATGAGATTTCAACCATTTTTCATTTTTAGAGCATTATGACTAGCAAGTGGAAGAGATGATTGGGAAATGAAGAGTAGTGTTAGGAGTCTATTGCAGTTTTTAGGGACATAGGGAAGGGAATGGTGGCCTGGCTACCATGGTAATACTGAGATAGGGATAAGAAGATGGATTTGAGATACCTTTTGAAAGTAGGATTTTGGGATTATCTTATAATTACAGAAAAATAAGTGTCGATATTCCGTATTTTGTTACTTTTTCCAAGGGACCTGAAAAAATTTTTCATTAATCCCCGTAAAAATGATCTTGCTTGTAGTAGTTGATTATTGACAGCATATAGGAAGGATGGGGTGAGAGGCCCATTCTCTACTTTATTCTGCTGAAACTATGATTTAAAGCATAATATTAATAATACAGTTATATTATTTCAAACCATTGTGCATAGCACTGTACACATATTTTATCAATAGATGAAATTTGTTAACGCATTTTTGACACAATAACTTTACATATATAGTTGTTTTTTTGTCAGAGTGGATAATGGCACAGGTGGGTGGAGATATCTTAACAAAGCAATATGGTGATCCAAAAGAATCTATTCAAATAGAGAGCAATATTTCAAAGTTTGGCTTATGCACCAGTTTTATTCATCTTTGTTATTATTAGACTACTGTTACTGAAAAGAAAAATAGAAGTGATACTAGATATAAAATAGGCATGTTTTCACATATTTTCTATTAACCTTCTTTCTTCCCTGCATTTTGTCAAAATGAAGAGAAACAAATCCATATTCAGTAAGCATATAAAAGACCCAGGAAATTAGATCTTAAGATGAGGGAAGAAAGTATTAGGCTCTCCACTCAACAACAGTAAATTGCATGTAACTTAGAAACTTTCCCTGACCAGTTATTGTTCATCACTGTGAGTTGCCTACTACTACTACATGACAGCAGTTGTTAAATATATAGAAGCATAAAAATCTTAATTTAACAGTCCTAAATGCCTTGTATATATTTGGAAAATCGATACTCTGGAAATGTTTCATTTAAACATTTGTAAATATTCTTAGATGTACATATTCAAACATAGTAAATCTTATACTTTAGTGTTTAGAATGTTCTGGAGAATACTGTTTTATAGTGATTTCCTTTCAGTAAACATTATGAATTCTTGTGAGATATACAGTTTTGATTTTCAATGATAAGCATTCTAGAACTGAGTGATAATGTTTGTACTTTAAAAAGGTGTTTATCAGAGCCCACTATTTGGGCTTCCCAGGTGGTGCTCGTGGTAAAGAATGCCCCTGCCAATGCAGGAGACTTAACAGACAGCTCTTGGACCCATGGATCAGGAAGATCCTCTGGAGGAGGAAATGGCAGCCCACTACATTATTCTTGCCTAGAGAATCCCATGGACACAGGAGCCTGACGGGCTACAGCCCATGGGGTTGCAGAGTCAGACATGACTATAGAGTCTTGGCATACATATACACACTGATAGGTAGGGTACTTACTATATGTAAGAATTCAGGAAGTTTTCCTTTAAGAATATATGTCAATGTATGGCAAAACCAATACAATATTGTAAAGTAATTAGCCTCCAATTAAAATAAATAAATTTATATTAAAAATATATTAATATAGTTTAGTGAAGAGTTTCTAGTCTCTTTCCAAGTCTAGTAGGAAAATTTTCTGTTTTCTTAAAATTAGATCCAAAATTAATTATTTTTTTATAATTAGAAAAACTTTTAAAGTACATTTGTGATATGATAACATGTAAGAGTACTGATGTTCAGCTCTCATATTTATATATTGATTATTTGCAAGTAATATCTTATTTCATTAAAGTTTACCTCAAAGTTAAGAAAATAAGTCACTCAGCAGCCACATCTTAAAGTATCTCCCTGTGTCAGGCATTATGCTAGATTCTAAGATAAAATTCTACAACAGATTCTAAGCTGGATTCTACAACAGTGATTGTCATACAGTCTCTATTCTTTAGAAAATCAACCTTCCCTTTTGATATATCCTTGAGTAATTGATAATCCTTAATTACTTGATGATTTTTATAAGGTGAATTTTACAGTAAATGATATCATGAGGGAAAGAAGGAAGGGTGTAAAGTAATACTACTAACACTTTTATGTGTTTTTATTTGTAAAATTGCTTCATAGGGATCTTCTAATATTAGTTTATGGATAGGCATATATTTTATTTAATTGCATGAAAATTAAACATAAATATGCATTGAATAAACACAACCATTCATAGAAAATATAAATATTTTAAATTTCTAATGGCTTCCATGAACTGACATGTGGAGGCAGGTTTTGTTTAAATGACATTCAGAGAAGGCAATGGCAACCCACTCCAGTACTCTTGCCTGGAAAATCCCATGGACAGAGGAGCCTGGTAGGCTGTAGTCCATGGGGTTGCAAAGAGTCCGACTCGACTGNCCAGGATGTGGAGACAATCTAAATGTCCATCAACAAAGAAATGGATAAATAAGATGTGGTTGTTGTTGTTGAATATTGAATATTACTCAGTTATACTCAGTATTACTCGGCCATAAAAAGGAATGAAATTGGATCATTTGTACAGATATGAATGGAACTAGAGACTACCATATAGAGTAAAATCAGAAAGAGAAAAACAAATTTTGTATATTAGTGCATACATGAATCTAGAAAAATAAAGTTGATCTTATTTGCAATCAGAAAGAGACATAGGTGTAGAGAACAAATGTAAGGACACCAGTGAGGGAAAGGTTAGGGCAGGTGGGATGAATTGGGAGATTGGGTTTGACATATATACACTATTAATTATGTTGCTGTTTAGTTGCTATATCATGTCTGGCTTCTTTGTGACTCCAAGGACTGTAGTTTGCCTGGCTCCTCTGTCAATGGGATTTCCCAGGCAAGAATACTGGAGTGGGTTGCCATTTCCTTCTTCAGGGTATGTTCCCAACCCAGGGAAAGAACTGATGTCTCCAGCATTGTCAGGTGGGTTCTTAACCACTGAGCCACCAGGGAAGTCATGCACTATTGATAGTATGTATAAAATAGATAAATAATGAGAACCTGTTGTGTAGCTCAGGGAGCTCTACTGAGTGCTCTGTGGTGACCTAAATGGGAAGAAAAGCCAAAAAATGGAGATATATGTATATGAATAGCAGATTCACTTCCCTGTACGGTAGACACAAAATATTATGAAGGAACTATCAGTACACACAGGCAAAGTCGTATCCGACTCTTTGTGACCCCATGGACTGTAGCCTACCAGGCTCCTCTGTGCATGGAATTCTCTAGGCAAGAATACTGGCGTAGGTTGCCATTCCCTTCTCCAGGGAATCTTCCCAATCCGGGGATCAAACCCAGGATCTCCTGCATTGCAAGCAGATTCTTTACTACCTGAGTCACCAAGAAAGCCCTTTTACACACAGGCAAAGGAGCCACAGTGGACTCCTAAAACCTGTAAAATCATTCTCCTGTTCCTTTAATGCAAGATATAAAGAAGTTTCCTCTCTAACATCTCTTTTCTGTTGAAGGAAATCTGATAGATTTTCCCATCAAAACCTATTATTCTTTCTTAAGTTCAAGCTGGTTGGCTCCCCATTAAGTATAAAAGTGATTTGTTTAGACAAAAATGAAGTTAAGGTGGCTATGAGCTCAGATGTCAGATATACATTTGTTTACCTAGCTCTGTTAAAGCATATTTTAAACCATTCTGCATAGTATGTCAGGTTATAGGCTGCTTGGTGTCATTTCTTGAATAAATTTCTAAATTCTTAGTGATTAAGGCACTATTACAGTCACTGCTGGATTATACAAGGATAACAACAATCACATAGAACAAAGGAGCAGAACTGAAGAGTTTTAAAACCCCACATAAGAGTTATATCCCTTCCTTTGCCAATTAGGTCCTATGTGACCATCTGTGAGCTTATCTGAAAAACTGTAATCTAGACATATGGGCAATAAAAGAAAGCAACTATACTTTAATAAAAATTAATTAAAGTGTATATAAGTAATAAGAAAATGAATGACTCCTCTGGAAACTTCAGCTTTTAAGCTACTTTGAGTTAGTTTTCTTCACTTTAAAATTTCTTCTTGTGTGTAGATAAACATAATCCAAGGGATTGATGCCTTAGACTAGATGTAGAGTTTTTAAGTAAGTGGCACCACTTGATTTTTTCATTAGAAGTTATATCATATTCTTTAAGAACTAGCATAGGTAATGATGGTGGCTGCTTTTAAAGATCAGTTCAGTTCAGTCGCTCAGTCATGTCTGACTCTTTTTGACCCCGTGAACCGCAGAACACCAGGCTTCCCTGTCCATCATCAACTCCTGGAGTCTACCCAAACCCATGTCCATCAGGTTGATGATGCCATCCAACTATCTCATCCTCTGGCATCCCCTTCTACTCCTGCCCTCAATCTTTCCCAGCATCACAATCTTTTCAAATGAGTCAGCTCTTTGCATCAGGTGGCCAAAGTATTGGAGTTTTTAGTTTCAACATCAGTCCTTCCAATGAACACCCAGGACTGATCTCGGTTAGTTAGGATGGACTTGTTGGATCTCCTTGCAGTCCAAGGGACTCTCAAGAGCCTTCTCCAACACCACAGTTCAAAAGCATCAACTCTTTGGCACTCAGCTTTCTTTATAGTCCAACTCTCACATCTATACATGACCAGTGGAAAAACCATAGCCTTGACTAGACATTTGTTGGCAAGGTAATATGCTGTTTTAATATGCTTTTTAATATGCTGTTTAAGCTGGTCATAACTTTCCTTCCAAGGAGGAAGCATCTTTTAATTTCATGGCTGCAATCACCATCTGCAGCAATCTTGGAGCCCCCAAAAATAAAGTCTGACACTGTTTCCACTGTTTCCCCATCTATTTCCCATGAAGTGATGGGACCAGATGCCATGATCTTCATTTTCTGAATGTTGAGCTTTAAGCCAACTTTTTCACTTACCTCCTTTAGTTAGTCTTAAATAGGTATGATAATAATTTTATTTTATGTATAAGTTCTTGATATACTGTTTATGTGTGTCATGTTAATTTCAAGTATTTTCCCCCAAGTTACCCTTTTTTGTTGTTGTTCAGTTGTGTCTGACTCTCTGTGGCCCCATGGCCTGCAGTACTCACTTCCTTGTCCTTCACAATCTCCCAGAACTTGCTCAAACTCATGTCCATTGAGTCAGTGATGCCATCCAACCATGTCATTCTCTGTAGGCCCCTCCTCCTACCTTCAACATTCCCCAGAATCATGTGCTTTGCTAATGAATCAGTTCTTCACATCAGGTGGCCAAAGTATTGGAGCTTTAGCTTCAGTATCAGCCCTTCCAATGAATATTCAGAATTGATTTCCTTAGGATTGACTGGTTTGATCTTGCAGTCGAAGGGACTCTCAGGAGTCTTCTCCACCACCACAGTTCAAAAGTGTCCATTCTTCAGCACTCAGCCTTCTTTATGGTCCAGCTCTCACATCCATACATGACTACTGGAAAACCCATAGCTTTGACCAGAGGGATATTTGTTGGCAAACTAATGTCTCTGCTTTTTAATATGCTGTCTAGTTTGGTCACAGCTTTTCTTCCAAGGAGCAAGTGTCTTTTAATTTCATGGCTCCAGTCACCATCTGCAGTGATTTTTTTTTTTAATTACTTCTTCGATATCAAGACTGGCTTCAGCTTCCAAATTTTTCCACTTATCGTTTTTCCTCTCTAATATTTGCTTCTGATACATTTATACATTGAACAATAGGCAGTTGGGAAGCAAATACCCATTTACCAATCATTGTAATAGTGCTTTACATACCAGTGATAACTCCCTGCCAAGATGTCAGTTATAAAATTACAGCTATGGAACTTATGATGAAGTGGGATTTTCTTACCTTCCAAAATAAATGTAAATCCTCCAAAATCTACTTCTTCACAGGAACAAGAGTGGGTGATGCCTGCCTAGTTATAGGTAGGTAGAAGAGAGAGAGGAAAAGATAAGCTCAACGTATAGGGATATTTACATCATTTATTATGCAATGAGAATGACAAAAACAGTGATTGCCCAAGACTCTATGGCAGGTAACTTTACCTTGGATCCACACACATACAGAATCTTCTGATCTTGTCTAACCTGGATAAATTCCTTCAGTCAAAAGCTCAAAAACAGTTGAAAGAGGGTTGAGAATTTGAGTAAGAATTTAGGCTGAATATCTAGCTGCAGTCAAGGAACTTTCCTTCTCTAGTTCTCATTTCTCAACACTTAATATTTTTGGAGAAGTCCATAATTTTATGGAATGATGTATATTATTCTTTTTCTTAGTTAATTTTTAGGTTTTTAATAGGTAAAGAATCTTTGCACATCTTATTTAACTATATTTTCTAGATGTGTTACTGCTTCATGTTAATATATGATGCCTTAGGGTATTATGACAACAAATATTTCTTTTGAAGATGTAAAGTGTTCTAGAAAGCAATTAAACAGAATGTTGAAAAAATATTCACAGACTTACATCTATTAATTCTACTTTTATGAGTTTAAATTCAAGGGGAATGCATGGGTAAAGACAGGCCAGAATTTATATAGGGATTTTCATCTTGGCCTTATTTATAAAACTGAAGAGTTGGCATCAAAGTCAATGCCCCCCTATAGGAACATCTTCATTGAGACATAACTTCTTTATTTGCATGGGGGCATATGTATCAACAGGAGTCCCAAATCTCTCTATGTGAAACAGTGGAAATATCTGTTACTGAGAGAGAACATAAGAGAGGTGTTAGGAGAACAATGAAAGAAGGCTTTGCAGTAGGAACAGTCTGATGGAGATTCCAGGATTAATTTGGAATACCCAAAAGGATAGTTTAAAAATGATGGTCTGTTCTATTTGAAATTGTTTGCATGACTGAAATGTTAACCATTTCCTCCATCTTTATGTCCAACATTTTATCAGGTCTATTAATCTTGAGAAAAACAAGAATAGAAAATATGAATAAAAATTCCACAACAACAAAAGATCAGATTTTTCAGTTTAGCTATTTATCTATGTAGGGTTCCGCAGAATCTTTGCCTTGTCTTGTAGGCTGTTCAGAATTGCAGCTAGGTTGGGAATTCCCTTCTCATCTAGTCCTAAAATGAGTTTCTGATCCCTTCAGTGGGAACAACATTGATCTTCTAACAGGATAGCATTCCCATGTGAAATTTACAGATGGTAAATAATTAGAAAAGAAAAAGAAAAGCAAAGCTACCAATGTGTCCACTGTGTATTCTGTTTCTCTTATTAGGAGCACAAGTCAAATAGATGGATTTTAGAGAAACAAAAGGGAAAGGGGTAATTTTAGCAATATGGAATCTTGTTTCATACGCTCTAAATGTACTAGCTTCATTTTCATTTTTATGAATGCCTAGAATAGCTGTGTTTTGCTCATGGTAGTGAGTTCTGAAGACAGGGATTTGGTCATAGTTTCCAGCCACGATGAAAATGTGAGACTGTTTTAGTAAAAGTGAAGGAGCAGGACTCTGTCTGCCTCCCTCTCCTTCCTGAATGACACACACTTCCTCATTCCCCAGCACCTCCATTGCTCAATCATGCTGCACTTTCCAATACATTAAGTGACAGCTACCAATCCTAGACTCTCCTTGCAGCCTGATACCCAGCTAAGAGCTGAATTTACACCATCCCTGATATTCAGCAACCAGAGAATTAATTTTGATCATATGCTATTGCTGACAAATGAATCTCCAGTGGGAGTCTAGTATGAATGGCAACATTTTCAGATTTGGAAAAACTGCTAAAAATAATGGTCACTCATACAAACTGGTTGAGGTCAGTAGGGTCAGGACATCGTCTCATAAGCAAAGCTTCAGACTCAGTCTATATTTACTGGCTGTGTTTTAGAGATTGGAAGCTATCACTGCCCAATGCTATAATGATTATAAAAGATGGCATACTGTAGGACACAGCCCACTTTATTTTGGACTAAAAAGTGTTATCTGTTAATTAAGAATACTTTCACTTTAAAGTTATAAAAATATCAGTGGAAGGGATGGGATAATCCATTTCATATTTGGCAAATTTATGATGGGGGAAAAATAAGTTCACATAATCCAAAGAGGAAGAAATATAATGAAATACAGTCATCATATTTCACTTCAGGGAGTTTAGTTCCTCTCATAATCTGTGCTTTCAAGCACTGTATAATGCTTCTTTTCCAATAAAATCATACTAGAAATAGCTGGATTAGGAGTTTGTTTTTCAAAAGTGATCAAAAGAAAATAGGTGAGGTCATTTGCTTTCTCTGCTATTCTTGAGAAATATTTATATTTTTTAAACATTTTGATATTAAAAAATTAATGTGTATTTCTTCTTGAAACTAAGTATATGGCAATCCATGGGGGTATGAGAGCCATCTTCCAATCTCATGGAGAAATAGAGGTAGCATCTTCTTCCTGTCCGCTTGTGCTTTTCAACATTCCGATTTGGTGACTAAAATCTTTCTATTAAATGCTTACAAATGACATGGAATATATTTGACATAAATATTGTATATTAAGCTTGAGTTGTATTTTATTAAAAGTTTAAAATAGCTTGCTTAGCTATTACTGTGATTCTTACAGTCTTTTAACAATTATTTCCACTCTGACCTAGTGCTTATTATCTGTCTATACAAACACACATGCATACACATGCAGTCTGAAACACTATGCTGTTTGCTCTGTAATTTCTTCCCCACTATTGTGTAGTGATTCACATAATTCCAAGTATTCCATTTTAGTGATATAATGAAGAAAACTATAAATTTATGTGTATATTTTATTTTTTTCTACTGTATTTAGGGTCATGTTACATTAAGTATTTCAAATATAACTTGCTTGAGGCTGTAGTTTTTAGGAAAATTAGCTCTCATTTAAGTTCAGAATAAATGGATAGCATCTTAGTTCTTAGGATATTTCTATGAAAAACTCAAACGTGTTTTGCACTCAGCAGACTCTCTCATTAATACACGTATAAAAGTGTATTGTATCTCCAGTTGATGGAGGATTTGTATTATATCTCTAGTTGACGGTGAATTTGACATAGTAAGAAAAATGAAGAAAAAGACCAAATGCTTTTCAACTGTGTATATTAATTTAATTCTACCACTTTATCTTTTTATTCCACCTTTCCAAGGTAAGCGGCATAAATTACTGCACTTATTTTACTTATGGAATTTATATGGAAGTTAAGTTACTTGGCAAAGCTGATAGAACAAATTAGTAACCACAAAGGAAAAAGACAGTGGATCTTAAGCCTATTAAACCAGTGTACTTTCTAAATGGAAGGAGACTTTCAGGCAAGTCCTAGATTATTAAAATTTCAAAGATATTGAATTTAAATATTGTTCCTCTATATTAATGTCTTAAAAACTTTTCAAAATACTTTATTATTTTAAATATTGATAATGTTTTTTAAAAGAATGGGAGACTTGTTTGGGAAAAAAGTATCTTAAAAAGAATTTCTTTCTCTGGATTATAATGCTTTCTAAATTAGGATTTAATAGTTATGGCATTAAGTGATAGTGCCAATTTTACTCTGATTTTCTTTATAAATTATTTTAGTGATTGTAAGGCCCATTAGTTGGTGATGGACAGGGAGGCCTGGTGTGCTGTGATTCATGGGGTTGCAAAGAGTCGGACACGACTGAGCAACTAAACTGGACTGAACTGAACTGAAGGCCCATTATTGTGTGCTTTTGCTTATATGTTTATTGTCTGTTTATTTGTCTGGATATGTTTAAACTGCTGGTTAGGCACTGTACAAGCAGTCTTGGTTAATGAGCAATAATGGCAACTTCAATATTTAATGATAAGCTGTACAATTTGAGTCTTTAGCCCAACTCTCCTTTTGTGCTGCTTGTGATTTAGCCTCATTTCAGATCAAATATAGCAACAATCCCATCTTAGTGTCTATAAGAATTGCTGAGAATTTTTTTCAAATTGACAAATTGCTGAGTCTCACTGCCAAAGAGTTGGATTTAGTGTAATGAAGATAGTGTTTAGGACTTGCCGTTTTAGATAAGCACTCTACTAAATGTATATGCAGATGGTTTGAGAAACTCTGACTTAGGGATCTCTATCTGTATTCATTCTAGTTCTTGTTTTACAGCAAATAGGATTGAAAGCTAGCTAAAGTAAACAAAAGAAATTTTTAAGAAATTGGATATTTTATCAACAAAAATTGGGTTTACCATATAAATGTTCGATTTAAAGACATTGGATAAGATGATTCCAAAGAATTGAAGAGACTTCTACAGAACCAACTTTAACAAAGAGTAGGAATCAGGGCAGCATCTGGGATCTAGACAGCAGGAATTAATCATCAGTCTCGTTGGGCTGAATTAATTTCAGCATTTTCCCCCTATAATTGTATTACTCAGCTAAAAATATCAGTTCTGCAAGAGTGTGTCTGAATGACCTAGATTGAGTTATGAACCTCTGTAACATAGAAGGAGTTGAAGCTCATGATTGACAACCTTACCATGACTGGACACTATGAGGGCAAGTAATTTCTTAAAAATGCTGTCACTAAAGTGTGGAATGAACAATGGTTATCCAAAACCTAACACATGTCTAATCACTGATAGTATAATATAATCATCAAAATAACATAATTTCAGCCCTTCAACTAAGAACTAAATTATGAAATGAATACAACTTTGTATAATTAGAGTCTATAGAGTCTCCCAGTTCAGCCCAGGGGAGTTAGGCATCATTTTACTACTACCCTCAATAGAATATTACAAATTTAGGAGATATATTATAATAGAATCATGAAGCTCATCTCTTGAAAGGATAGTGTATATTTGCTTTTACTTAAGTACAATTTGAAATATCCCTTGTTATGACAAATCTCCTATCCTGCAGTATAGAAGATAAGGAAGCAATATAGGTGGCTTGAACTAACCTTTCATTTACAAGAAATTTGACTTTTACCAAGTGGCTTAAGCTATGTCCAAAATTTCAGTGCATTCAAAATAGTGTACAATATTCTGGTCATTACCATGTATCTGGTTTACAGGAAAACACTTCTGACACAAAATACTGTGCCCAGTACTGATCCAGCTTCCATACACAATTATTGTGCTTTAAAAAAATTTTAAAAATAAATAAATAAACCAATTCTTAAACTATAGAAACAAAATTGATGTGTCTCTTCACTTCAGTTCATTTGCTCAGTCATGTCTGACTCTTTGCCACCCCATCGACTGAGGCACACCAGGCCTCCCTGTCGATCACCAACTCCTGGAATTTACTCAAACTCATGTCCATCGATCGAGTCAGTGATGCCATCCAATCATCTCATCCTCTGTTGTCCCCTTCTCCTCTTGCCCTCAATCTTTCCCAGCATCAGGGTCTTTTCAAATGAGTCGATTTTTCGCATCAGGTGGCCAAAGTATTGGAGTTTCAGCTTCAACATCATTCCTTTCAATGAATATTCAGGACTGATTTCCTTTAGGATGGACTAGTTGGATCTCCTTGCAGTCCAAGGGATTCAAGAGTCTTCTCTGTCACCACAATTCAAAAGCATCAATTCTTCGGCACTCAGCTTTATAGTCCAACTCTCACATCCATACTTGACTACTAGAAAAACCATAGCCTTGACTAGACAGACCTTTGTTGACAAAGTAACGTCTCTAATTTTTAATATACTGTCTAGGTTGGTCATGACTTTTCTCCCACAGAGTAAGCATCTTTTAATTTCATGGCTGCAGTCATTATCTGCAGTGATTTTGGAGCCCCCCAAAATAAAGTCTGCCACTGTTTCCCCATTTATTTCCCATGAAGTGATGGGACTGGATGCCATGATCTTCGTTTTCTGAATGTTGAGCTTTAAGCCAACTTTTCACTCTCCTCTTTCACTTTCATCAAGAGGTTCTTTAGTTCTTCTTCACTTTCTGCCATAAGGGTGGTATCATCTGCATATCTGAGGTTATTGATATTTCTCTCGGCAATCTTGATCCCAGCTTGTGCTTCATCCAGCCCAGCGTTTCTCATGATGAACTCTGCATATAAGTTAAATAAGCAGGGTGACAATATACAACCTTGACTTACTTCTTTCTTTTCCTATTTGGAACCAGTCTGTTGTTCCATGTACAGTTCTAACTGTTGCTTCCTGACCTGCATATAGATTTCTCAAGAGGCAGGTCAGGTGATCTGGTATTCCTGTCTCTTAGAATTTTCCACAGTTTATTGTGATCCACCTATGTGATATGACTTTAAATAAACCTTATATTTTAAAAATAAAATAGTAAATTACATTTTAATGGGCTTGGAATTTTAAGATTGCCATTGTTTCATTGTAAAGTGATTACATTTCTATTGGTCAGGTTCTCAGAAATAGCTGTCCAAATGCAGCATAAATATTCTGAGTTTTTGTGTGATTACTCTTTTCTAAGCACCAGTCTAAGTACTTCAATGTATTTAATTGTGTGATCTTCATTACAGCCCATAAAGTTAACATCATATTCATCTCCATTTTATAGGTGAGGATATCAGGACACAGAACAGGTTAAGCACCTTGGCACAGTGTTAAAGACTAAGAGTGTTATGGATTCAGTTGTGTTCCCTCTTCCCTCCCCCACAAATTACTATGTTTAAATCCTAGTCCCCAGTACCTGAGAATGTGACTTTTTGAGAAATGAGATTGTTGCAGATGTAATTGGTTAAGATTAAGTCCTACTGAAGTAGTGAAAGTGAACATGTTTTTTGCTCAGTTGTAGCTCACTCTTTGCAACCCCGTGGACTATAGCTCAACAGGCTCATCTGTCCGTGGAATTCTTCAGGCAGGAATACTAGCATGGATAGCCATTCCCTTCTCCAGGGGATCTTCCTGACCCAGGAATTGAACCAGGTTTTCTACACTGCAGCCAGGTTCTGTGCTATTTTAGCCACCAGGGAATAGGGTAGGACCCTAATCCAATATGACTGATGTCCTGATTAAAAGGGGGAAACTTGGAGATAGACATGAGCACAGGGAGAAGGCCATGTGAGACGAAAGCAGATATTGAAGTTATGCATCTACAAGCCAAGGAGCCCAAATATGGCCAGCAAACTACCTTAACATAGGACAGAATCGCGAAACAGATTCTCTCTCACAGTTCTTAGAAGGAGCCAACCCCTGATGATTGCTTCCTCTCTGTAGATTTCTAGCTCCTAAAACTCTAAAAGAGTAAACTTCTATTGCTCTAAGCCACCCAGTTGTGGTACTTTGTTATGGCAATGCTACGAAACTAATATACAGGGTTAGGATTTGGATTTAGACATTATAGCTCCAAACAGTACATTCTTAAACAACACACTGTGTTGTTTTCCAACAAATAAGATAATTGAGTAAATACGTTATAGATCTAGACTAGGAAAGCTAATCCAGACTAATAGAGCTAGTAATACTTTTCCGGAGCCTCATATGCCTCTTTGTAAGGACATGGAGAAAGGTACCTACAGTATTATTTTCCTTCAAAACTGACAGAAACAAAATAGAAATAGGATGACTATGACTAAATCTGTTTGGAAAAAATCATGATCTGAGAATTTAACCACAAGTTGTACATTAGTATAAATTAACTTTATTTGATTATCAAAAAGTGTTACCTTTAATAAGTCTCTAGAGAAAGATGGAAAATCTTAAGGAACATCTCTGCAGCAACTATTTGATGACGATTACTATGTGTGTTTCAGTTCATATAGAGTATAATTTTTACCACCCAGGCCTTGACTACTAGTGAATTCAAGAGGAAAAAAATGTAGAAAAATGATTCCTTTTCCACACAGGGAAGCCTGGCATGCTGTAGTCTGTGGGATTGTGAAGAGTCAAACACAACTTGGCGACTGAACAACATTACACAAAGACTGTAATGGAGAATCTGCATGGTCTTCTGCCCAAAGCTTTTTCTAATTAAAACAAACAGCTGTGGAATTAAGGAAAAGTCATGCATAAAGTAGGCTTCTTCTACTCAAAAATAAATGTAGTGAAAAGCAAAAGGAGAGGTAGAAGTAAGTTGTTGTTGCTCAGTCGCTAAGTCGTATCCAACTCTTTGCAACCCTTTGAACTGCAGTACACCAGGCTTCTCTGTCCATCACTATCACCTTGTTGTTGCTCAGTTGCTTGGTCATGTCTAACTGTTTGGGATCCCATGGACTGCAGCATGCCAGGCTTCCTTGTCCTTCACCACCACCTGGAGCTTGCTCAAACTCATGTCCATTGAGTTAGTGATGCCATCCAACCATCTCTTCTTTCTCCTCTTGCCTTGAGTCTTTCCCAGCATCAGGGTCTTTTCCAATGAGTAAGTTTTTCACATTATGTGGCCTAAGTGTTGGCGCTCCAGCTTCAGCACCAGTCCTTCCAGTGAATATTCAGGATTGATTTCCTTAAGGATTGACTGGTTTGATCTCCTTGCTGTCCAAAGGGCTCTCAGGAGTCTTCTGCAGCGTCACAGTTTGAAAGCATCAGTTCTTCTGCACCCAGCCTTCTTTTTGGTCTAGCTTTCACATCCATATGTCACTACTGGGAAAAAAAAACACAGCTTTGACTATATAGACCTTTGTCAGCAAAGTGATGCCTCTGCTTTTTAAAGTGCTGTCTAGGTTTTTGCATAGCTATTCTTCCAAGGAGCAAGAGTCTTTTAATTTAATGGCTGCAGTTGCCATCCACATTGATTTCGTAGCCCAAGAAAATGAAATCTGTCACTGTTTCCACATTTTTCCCACTTATTTGCCGTGAAGTGATAGGACCAGATGCCATGATCTTAGGTTTTTGAATAAAAAGTAAGTAGGAAGTACCTAAAATGTATATTTATATTTTAGGTCTGAAACATTAGAGACAGTAATGAAAACCTTGGGATGCCAAAGTTGCTCTAAATGGCCAAGAATTAGGCAGGTAAATGCCTAGAAACCCTTAATGTTTTCATTCCAGCTCTAAGAAGAGATTAAATACAAGTTAAGGGGAGGTTTCTGCTTGGACTTCATGGAGGGAAGAATTGGTGATCTATAAAGGAGATATATTTTCCTGTTAAGGTTTGCTGAGATGTTTGATTTGTATATAATTATATTTCTTTAATTTTACTCTGTTCAGTGCTGCATAATCAAATAAGCCTGGGACTGAGTCCTAGTCCGATGGTTTATTAAGAAAGAATTCTTGAAAATTGGCTACTATCTTAACCTTGCTTATTAAAATTGTTAAAGAGCCACTATTCAGTTTTACTTTGAGAATTTATAATGGAATCTATCTATCTATTTGTGCCTGGTCACACAGCAACATTCACAATAATATAGCAGTTAACATTAGCAATTACTGTGTTTTAAGGACCTTTGTGTATTGCTTCATTCATTTAAACTAGGAAGTTAAGTCATATTAGTTAGTTCAGTTGCTCAGTTGTGTCTGACTGTGACCCCATGGACTGCAGCACGCCAGGCTTCCCTGTCATGGTATTCACACACGCTTGCTCAAATTCACGTCCATCAAGTTGCTGATGCCATCCAACCATCTTATCCTCTGTTGTCCCCTTCCCTTCCTGCTTTCAATCTTTCCCAGCATCAGATCTTTTCCAGTGAGTCAGTTCTGTGCACCAGGTGGCCAGAGTATTGGAGTTTCAGCTTCAGCATCAGTCCTTCCAATGTGTACTCAGGACTCATTTCCTTTAGTATTGACTGGTTTGATCTTGCAGTTCAAGGGACTCAAGAGTCTTCTCCAACACCACAGTTCAAAAGCATCAATACTTCAGTGCTCAGCTTTCTTTATAGTCATATTATAAAGTTATATTATTCCAACTGAATTCCATATTATTGATAACTGAATTCCATATTATTGATAACTGAATTCAATAACTACTTTATAGAAGGTTTGAAGAATTTTATCAAGGTCATAAGCTAGTAAGTTATGTATAAATTTTGGAATCAAGTCTGAATCACTAGCTTTGAAATAACACATTTAACTGTATTACTAGTGGCTCTTTATTAGGGATACAAATATGAGTAAATTTAGTACTTCATGAATTTGTCACCTAATAGGAAGAGAAAGTCAAATGGTGGAGATAGCTTCCTGTGGGTATGGTGTTGGAAATATGTCCAGCATACTAGTGGTTTTAAGGAAGGAAGATGTAGTTACACTTTTTTTTGGCATCAAGAAACACTTTATATAGGAAGAGAACGTTAAACTTCTATAATGTTAAAATACTAGGTACTATTAATAAGGTGATTCATGGTTATAAATCATTCCAGAGTGAGTAACAAGGGCAAAAGTATGATGAAAATATATAATAGTGTTTTGTAGGGTCCTGGTAAATAGTTACAGAAAGGTAGAAATTATAAGGAGGAGAGAGGCAGGAGATGAAGGATGAAAAGCAGACAGGGGTTGGGACAGGAAGAGTTCTGATCAAGCTGTATAAAGTAGTTTGCACTTTATTATTAAAGGCCAGAGGTTCTTACCCCTGGGTGTTCATCAAAATCTTATTGGGGGCTTTTGATAAATATACCTGTATTTGAGTCCAACCCAAATATACCTTTATAAATGCATTTTTGTGATGAATTTTGAATGTCTTTCTCTCTACTCTTGTTAACACTATTGAACATATAGTAGGTCCTCAATAAATGCTAGTTGATTGATCTTAGTAGTTAGATTTTGTTAGCTGATACAGCAACTTCAGAATTATTTTTAATTATTTTGATCAGTGATGTAGAGGGAATTATTTTCATTAATGAAAGTTTACATTTTTATAAGGATGTTCTATAAATAGAATTTAGAACTATGAAGATAAAGATGACCTAGAATATCAATGTTATATCCTGATATATTTATTATTGATTTACTAACAAATAAGCAAAGGGTGCATTTTTTGGTGAGCACCAAAACTCATGTTCCTCCCCTACTTGCCCTGTGTTAGTATTAATATAAGGCACACTAACAGAAGCTTTTCCATGATCCTGAAACCAACAGTCTATTTATCTCCTTGTTTCAACTTGTAATATAGAATGTGTATATTATCTGTGGAATGTGTGTGTGAGAGAGAGAAAGAGAGAGAAAATGCTGCATGCAGATTTAAGTTTTTCATTAGTGCTTCAAAAGCAGAAAAGAATAAAACCTATCTAAAAAAAATTATCTGGCCATAAAAAAAAAAAATCAGTTTCACATATAAGGAGCTTGTGAGTCACCACTTGGTTCTAACAACAAGCAGAAACCTGAGACTGAAAAATCAACTCTTCTTGGGCCCATAAAAGAAGGGAGGACACAGGGCAAAGTGCTTGTCCCCACGGTTGGAGAGAGATATGTGCAAATACAGGGAGTTACTGCTTCTCAGAGCAGAGCCTCACAAGCAGAACTAGCCACAAGACCAGTCCTGGGTACATCATGTGCAGCCATCAGGATAAAAAAAAATCAACAAGGTATACCAAAAGGCAAAAACCACAATTTGTAGGGACAGAGTCAGCATCAGGACCAGACCTGACAGGGATGTTGGAATTATTAGACTGGAAATTTAAAACAACTATGATTACTATGCTAAGGACTCTGCTGGATTAATTAGACAGACTGAAAGAACAGATGGGCAATGTAAGCAGAGAGATAGAAACCCTCTGAATGAAACAAAATGAAAAGAAATGCATGTATATGTATGTTTGCTTGTATATAAGTGAAATGAATGACAACAGTGATATATAGGAAAAGAGAGGAAGTAGGATTATTTGTTTTGTAAGGTACACTACCTATGTAGAAGTATAGTGTTATTTGTAAGTAGGCTGGCATTCATTGTAAATGTATATTGCAAACTCAAGGACAACCACTGAAAAAGTGATAGAAAGAAGTATAAATGATTTGCTAATAAAAGAGAAAATGAAATTAAAGTCCACTTAATTAAATGGAATTAAATTCACAGAAGAAAAAGAATGAAGAGAAAGTTTTAAGGACAAAGATCTAGGATGACAAATAAAAAGCAATGATGATTATGTTAGATGTTATCTAATATTACTAATAATCACATAGAATATCAGTGATCTAAATGGATGGAAAAAAAAGACAGAGATTTGTGGAGTAAACCAAAAGAAGACCCAACTATATGTTCTTTTAAAACAACCCCTTTTATATACAAAAGTTAAAAGTAAACGGATAGGGGAAATTATACCATCCTAACAATAATCAAAAGAATGCATGGATAGCTATAATAATTTCAGATGGAAGAGACTTCACAGCAAGGCAAGTTATTAGAGATAAAGCAGGACATTATAAAATGATAAGAGGATCAGTTCTCCAAGAATTACAATCATTAATGTGTATGTGCCTAACAACATAGCACATACTTTTTAAGGCAAAGACTAATGGAACTCCCAGGGGTAAAACATAGATACACCACCATAGTTGGAGACTTTAACCCCTCTAACAGAAATGGACATATCTAGCAAGCAGAAAAAATAAGTCCATAGTTGAACTTAACAAAACCATCAATCAACTGATATAAATGACATCTAGTAGAGACTACTTCTTCCAACAACAGCAGAATACATATTCTTCTCAAGTTCACATGGAACATTCACAAAGATATACCTGATTCTTGAGCATAAAAATAGCTTAGTGAATTTAAAGAGTAAGTCAAAGAAATAGAAACAAATTCTTATAATTGGTATGGAACCATAGAAGACTGTAGATAGCTAAAGCAATCTTGAGAAAGAAGACAAATCTAGAGTCATCACTCTTCCTGTTTTCAAATTATATTAATATAAGACCTATAACAAAACTTATAGGAGAAAACATGAGGGAAAAGTTCCTTGACATCAGTCTTGGTGATGACTTTTTGCATTTGATACAAAAAGCAAAGGCAACAAAAGCAAACAAATGGAACTGTATAAAACAAAAAAGCTGCATGGCAAGGGAAAGCATCAACCAAATGGAAAGGCAGCCTATGAATGGGAGAAAATCTTTTCAAATCACAGATCTAATAGAGGGTTGATAGCCAAAATATAAAACTCAACATAACTCATTAACAAAAAACACGACAAACAATCCAGTTAAAAATGGGCTGAGGAAATGAATAGACATTTTCCTGAAGACATACAGAAGACCAATAAGCATATGAAAACGTACTTGACATCAATAATTATTAGGGTAATGTAAATCAAAACCACAGTGAGCTATCATAGGATACTTGTTAGAATTGTTATCATCAAAAAGACAAGAGATAACAAATGTTGACAAAGATGGGGAAAAGATGGGAATAAAAGGGGACTCTCTTGTATGTTGGTATAGCCACAGTCACTGTGGAAAATAGTTCGGGAGATTTCTCAAAAAACTAAAAATAGAACTACCATATCATCCAGCAACCCCACTTCTTTCCTTTCAACCCAAAGGGAATGAAAATAGAAATGTTAATGATATCTGCACTCTATTGTGCATTCCAGCACTTTTTATAGTAACCAAGATGTAGAAACAACGTAGGTGTCCATTACTGATGAATAAATAAGAAATGTGGTATGTATACATAATGGAATATTATTCAGCCATGAGAAATAAAGAACTACCGTTTGCAACAACATGGATGAATCTGGAGACCATTATGTTTAGTGAAATAAGCCAGACAGAGAAAGAAAAAAGCTGCAAAATATCACTTACATAGGGAATCTAAATAAAAGCCAAACCTAGAATAAAGAACAGTGGTTGCTATAAAGGGGAAAATGAGGGAATTAAGGAGAGATTGGTAAAAGAATACAGGCTGTTAGCTATAATATGAAATTAGATCTGAAGATCTAAAGTGTAACATGGTGACTGTAGTAGATAACAGTGAATTGTGTGGTTGAAGTTTGCTAACAGTGTAGAATTTAGATATCTTCAATCAAAAAAAAAAAAAGATTTAAGAGTTTATACATATATTCAATTACCATGATGTGCATTTTAAATATTTTATGGTTATGTCCACTATACTCCAATAAAGCTGAGGAAAAAAAAAATAACGAAAGACATACTGAAGGCAGAGTTATTGACTGTGGCACAAATTTTGTACTGAACTTAGATCTAATGACAAACTAATTTCATTCAAGTTTTGTAGTTTCATGTCTTATATCTCTGTATCCCAAAGTATATGCTATATTTATATGTTATTTCTGAAATTGTGTTTTATTTTCTATAATATAAATGTGGGAAAAAGCTTGTATTTTTATTATAAAACATTTTTCTTTTTGAGTGAAAGTTTTTATTTGCATTTTCAGTTTTAATATTAAAATGTAATGATGTTTTAACCTATTTACTTTCAAGGGATGTTTTTAAAAATTGGACTTTTTGATACTTAGAGGATGGCAATAACTGATGTTTTGATTTAGTAATGTCATTCTGTGCTTTCTTTTTATAATTACTATTTGTATTGATTTGTTTGGTCAGTTGGATGTATAACATAGGGAATCAGAGTAGATTGAAAGCCAGATATTACTAGCAAAACTCTCTAATTTTTATTGGAGTGAAATGAGACCAAAAAATGTTAAATGACTTGTCCACAGTACAGTCACTTAGTAATTTTTGGCAAAAGGAATATTGGGACTTCTAAACCACCCTGAAACTTCTGTGCAAAATATAAAATGGAGATTTCTAAGAAGTGTGATTTTTCCTAGCAAGTAGCATAAGCTTCAGTTCTAAATATTGGCAATGAAAATTTTATAAAAATATTGCCAAGATTTTAACACATTAAGAGAAAATAAGTGTTGATGGTGATCATTTGTCACAGTGTGCATAAAATCTCTTATGTTCTATATGATGGAACTAAATTCTATATGAAGAAACCCAAATAAAATATGGTAACTATATATTTTAACAGTTTGTACTATGTGAGCTATGGAACACTTGAAAATAGCTTTAATCTCTGACTTTTTCCATAAACTGTATAGACATATATTTCCTGTCTTATTCTTTCAAAATCCAAAATTACTTTCTTCAGTCATGGTTCTGTGTATGTGAAGAACTATTAGGCAAAACCATTCAGGTAATTAATATTTAACAGAAATTCTGCTAATTTGTTGGAATCATTTGAAAACCTAGGAAGAAGCTTAAGAAAGTAAGCTGATTGGCAGTCTTTTTGTGGCCTTTTTGTCACAAATATTCTCTTTGAGTAATGCTTTTCTTCTGGGTAAAGTGCTGATAATCCTTGAAGTTTCTGTTTTGCAAGATTGTTGCTATAGAATACTGTTTGTCAAAATGTTTTTAAAGTTGTGAAAGGCTCCACAATTGCATTATTTCATCACTGTTCCTTGGCATTTCTGAAATACCTTTAAGCATTGTTGATCATTTAGTCATTCATTCTAGATCTATTGAACACACATTAATTGAACTCCACAAACTGTGAGTATTACTCAGCCATTAAAAAGAATACATTTGAATCATTTCTAATGAGATGGATGAAACTGGAGCCTATTATACAGAGTGAAGTAAGCCAGAAAGAAAAACACCAATATAGTATACTGACACATATATATGGAATTTAGAAAGTTAGTAATGATGACCCTGTATGTGAGACAACAAAAGAGACACAGACATACAGAACGGACTTTTGGCCTCTGAGGGNACCTTGACAAGCCACTGATACAACCCCACAAACAGTGAAGAGACTCCATAATAAAGAGAACTCCACAAATCCGTAGACTATAGAAAGCCTACCCCAAACACAGCAATATAACCAAGATGAAGAGACAGAGGAATACCCAGCAAGTAAAGGAACAGGAGAAATGCTCACTAAACCAAACAAAAGAGGAAGAGATAGGGAATCTACCTGAGAAAGATTTCCATTTGTTTATTTTTGCTTTTATTTCCAGTATTCTGGGAGGTGGATCATAGAGGATCCTGCTGTGATTTATGTCGGAGAGTGTTTTGCCTATGTTCTCCTCTAGGAGTTTTATGGTTTCTGGTCTTATGTTTAGTTCTTTAATCTGTTTATTTTTGTGGCTCGTTTTAATTTTTTTATGCAGAAGTAGATTGTTTCCCTTTATTGATGAATGATAGTTCATTTGGTGAATATGCCACAATTATTGTAAGACGACCCCTTATTTGAAGGACGTTTGGCTTTATTCCAGATTTTGATGCCTATGAGTAAGGCCCTAGAACATTCCTATAGAGGATTTTTTGAGGACAGATATTTTTATTTTTATTGGATAAATTCATAGGAGTAGAATTACTGGCCATATGATGTGTATTTAAATTTTAAAAAACACTAAAGAGTATTTCAAAGTGGTTATCCAATTTTTTATGTCTCCCCATAACATATGAACACTCAAGTTGCTTCATATCCTCATCATTATTTTGTGTTTTCATTCATTTTAATTTAAGCCATTTTACAGAGTATAAAAAGATATTTAAATATTATTTTGATTTGTATTTCCATCATGTCTGTTAATATGATGTTAGAAGTAATTCTGTGTGCTTATTGGTTATTTACTTATCTTTCTTTTTAACTGCCTTTTTATGTTCATAACATATTTTAATTAGATTGTTTTTCACTTGACAGTTTAGTTTCTCTTCATGTTTTTTAGATATTATGCTTTTGCCTGGCTTTGGCCTACTGATTTATTTTCTTGATTGTATTTTTGAAGAGCAAAATATTTTAATTGTGATGAAGTCCAATTGTTTTCTTTTCCTTTTTAATTGGTAGCTTTTATGTCCTATATTACAAAATCTTTGCTTATACCCAGTTTACAAAGCAGCATCTAGTGTTTTTCTTCAAAAAACTGTATAATTGTAACTTTGTATTTTTGCCCATGAGAACTGATTTTTGTATACAAAGCATAGTCATGATAGAGCTTCTTTTGTTCATATGGATACCCAATATTACAAAATTATTTAGTAAAAAGATTCTCCTTTTGTCAAATTTAATTAATGCTTTGGTTCAAGATTAACTGTATAGATGTGATTCTGTTCCTGGACTATTCATTCTGTTTCAGTTATTTATGTAGCTAGTTTTTAACCAATATTACACTATCTTGATTACTATAGCTTTACAGTGAATTTTGAATTCATATATTGAGAGTCCTTCAACTTTGTTTTCATTCTAAAGCTTTTTTCCTTTTCTAGGTATTTAGATCCTTTGCATTTCAATATTATTTTGAGAAGCAATTTGCCAGTATATTTTTAAAAGCCTGTGGGATTTTAATTGAGATTGCACTGAATCTGTAGAATAGCTCCATGAGCTTGTACCTGTTTCTATTGATTTAAGTTTTCTTCAATTTCCTTAATGTTTCATAGTGTTTTGATGTTACATAACTTTTGTTAAATTTACTCATAATACTTGGTGGAATATACTTAGTTATTTTTAAATTCAATTAATTTAAAATTAATTTCAAAGTATTATTACCATAGACAAATATATTAATTTTATACTGACATTGCTAGATTAATTTATTAATAGTGATAGGTTTTTATAAGTTTTATAGGATTCCCTACATACACAACCATGTTCGGTGAGAACAGTGACAGTTTTACTTATCTCTTTACATATTTAATGTCGTGTTTTTCTTGCTCGTATACTCGTGAACTGCTATGTTAGGCCTTCCAAATGTCTTTTTTTTTTTTTTTTGGAAGTATTTGCTTATTTATTTATTTGGCTGCACCAGGTATTATTTGTGACATGCAAGACCTTTTTAGTTGTGGCATACAGGATCTTAGTCCCCTGATCAGACATCGAACCCAGGCTCCCTCCATTGGGAGCACAAAGTCTTAACCACTGGACCACCAGAAGGTGAAATCCCTCAGTCGTGTCGGACTCTTTGCAACCCCATGGACTGGAGCCTAACAGGCTCCGCCATCCATGGAATTTTCCAGGCAAGAGTACTGGAATGGGTTGTCATTTCCTTCTCCAGGAGGTCTTCCCCATCCAGGGATCGAACTCGGGTCTCCCACATTGTAGACAGATGCTTTATCGTCTGAGCCACCAGGGAAGTCAAACGTAGATATACAAGTCTTTATAAGAACACAGTCTTTCTCCTCAGCAAGTATTCAGTAGTAGAATGTCTAGATCATATGGAAGATGTAAATTCCCAAACTATTTTCTGAAGCTGTACCTTTTTATATTCCAATAGCATAGGAGAAATCAGGTTGACCCAAATATTTGTCAATATTAGATGTGGTTAGTTTTGTTGTCCTGAAACAAATAGACTGTCCGATATTTCTCCAGCAAAGATGAATTTTTATTCAGGATCAGCAGAGAACTGCAACTTTGGGTCTGCAACTATGGCAACTCATGTGCAAGTCTCCTCACAGCAAAGGAATGTAAATACCTTTAGAGAAGCAAAAAGGAAGTTTGGAAAGCTCTGGCAAAATGTGAATTTTCCTTCCTCCTTTTAAGCTCTAATCTTCTAGGGTGTGAGACCCCCTGGTTTCCAGACTCTATTTAAGTGAGATTTCTGTTTATTAATTTTATAGTCTTTTTAAAAAATTACATATTCTAATACATGTATAGTGGTTACTCATTCTAGTTAGAATTTGCATTTCCCTAATGGCTCATAATGTTGACATCGTTTATAAGCTTATGTATGTCACGAAATTAAAATAAACTAGATAGTTAAAAATGACATATTTGTAAGAAAAATGAACAAGGTGGCAAGAAAGCACAGATTTACTTATGCTCTAATTAAATTGTGAGTGGAATAATTAGTGTACATGAATTACAGTTGTTTTTTCTTGGCACTGGTACAATTATCTGATGTTTACACTGTCCCAAGTTTAAAATATATTTGGATATTTTTTTAAGTGATTATATATTCAATACTTCTTTTCACTAGAATATATATTTCTGAATATTCCTCAGGTTTTACAGTGCACACACATGCAAATACACATACTTCAAAAAATATAATTAAGGTTGTATAAACATAAAACAGTATCCTACTGAGACATAAATTCTTAACTGTGCTATTCTTAAACTACATCTGACATAACTCCCAGGTGACTTAATACATTTAGTACATTTCCTGTTAGTAGTGAATAATTTGTTTTATCTATTAGGATCTGTCCTGTGACAAATATCAATTGAAATTTAGTAGTACTGTCAAAAACTGTACTGCAAGTTGTCTTAAATGAGAAGACTACAAGAATTGAATCCACAACTTTAATGATGTTGTTTGTCATTTCTAACCAAATATGTCAGCTTATATAGGACTGGTTTCTGTAATTGGTCAGAAATGTAAAATACTGCTGAATACTCATGAATTTGAGTATTCAGATGACCTGGGTTTGATTTTAAACTCTGATATTTATTAAGTATATAATTTTGGTCAGATAATTGAATCTCACTGCATCTCAACATCGTATTCTATACAATTGCATTAAGAATCTTTTTTATACAACAGAAAGGCTTCCTTGGCAAAGAAAACAACAATGCAGTTCAGTATTCTTGCCTGAAAAATTCAATGGTCAAAGGAGCCTGCTGGGCTACAGTTCACTGGGTCTTAAATAATTGGACATGACTTAGTGACTAAATCACAACCAAAGGGTTTCCCAGGTGGCTCAGTGATAAAGAATCCACCTGCTCATGCAGGAGACACAGGAGACCCCAGTTCAATCCTTGGGTTGGGAAGATCCCCTGAAGAAGGAAATGCCAACCCACTCCAGTATTCTTGCCTGGAAAATCCCATGGACAGTGGAACCTTGCAGGCTACAGTCCTTGGGGTCATGAAGAATCAGACATGACTAAGTGTGTACACATGCGCACGCACACACACACAACACACACACACACATATCAAAAACAATAAATATAAGCTTACAGGCATAAAACTGACACGAAGTATTTCATATGNGGGAAGCGGGGCGGGGGGACGAGGTTTGGGTATTGTGGGCGCAGGAGCTGGTGCTTGTGTGGCTAAGATGCTGGGGTTTGGGGAGGGAGGTTCCCTCCTGTCTGCTTTGACTTTCCCGAAGCATGGAGTGACCATTTCCCACGTCTTCACATTTTACATCATTTTAGAATTTTTAATATAAACTGATGGATTATTGAAGATCATTCCATTATTCATCGGGTGAGACACGCTTACCTTTTGAGAGCAAGCATCATTTCTTATCAATCCTTTGAAGTGCCTGGGGCTTCCTGGCACCAGCTACATGCCCTCCTCTCCAGGAGCCAGGAGAGGCACGCTTGGCCTGTGGATTCTGCATGCAGTGTGGACAGGCGCCCCGTGTCCCGGGCCTGGAATCCAACTGATTCCTGGGGCGATGGAAGCTTACAGCTGTCGGGGTTTCAGCCAGCCAGTTCTGTCTCTCAACGGCCTCACGTACTCGCTTAAAATTCCAGAATTTAATCATCATGCTCAGCATAAAAATAAGAGGGGTGGGTGGCGGGAGGGGAAAATACTGATGGAAATGTGTGGGACCACAGGCCCCAGCTTGAGGTGGGAAGTGTGTTTATTTCCCCGGCTGAGTGGAGTGGATTCTGGCATTGATGCTGATGGCTCTGTGCAGCTGGGCACCCAAGCGCCAGCCAGCCCACTGCTTGATCCACGTGGGTGCAGCCAGGGATGTGGGACCATCCTGCCAAGGTTGCAAAGCTGGTCCTTGGAGAGATGAAGCAAACCTCCCAGCGGGGCCTGTGAGCGAGGCCATGGATCCCTGCCAGGGTGACATCTGTCCTGGGTCTCCCTGGTCCATGCAACGGTTTCTCTGAGGCAGTTCTATGTACACACACATTTTGCTTGGCGCACCAGCCCTTCACCCCCAGGAAGTCTGGGGCGTCCTTGCGCTGGTTCACTGTTTCATCCGCCTCTCACTAAAGGCTCCTGAGCTCCTGTCATGTGTGGGTCGCCCTGCTTCGTGTCAGATAAAACAACTGATTCTCAAATACTGTTTCCACCAAGTGATCCAGGCAATTGACTAGAGGGTTTAGCGTCTCCGTGGACTAGAGGTCCTTGTGCAGACTCACACGTTTGGATGGGTTTAGCCCTGGCTGCAATAAGCTTTAAATGTGGCTTCCTGTGACTGATAGAGCAAACCCTTCCTTAGTTCTCCACACCTCCAGGGCCACTTCTGGGGGTTGTCGCTGGGTCTTCAAAAATGTTTCCACTCTTGAGGCAAAAAGACTGACTGTTCCAGGACCCTGGTTTTGATCAGCGTTGCAAGCATTTTCTTCCTTGATGCCAGGCGGGGTCTGAGGCTTTTAACCTCACCATTGCTCTGTGTTTCTGTATTGCCACCCTGCCAAGAAATAAATCCACCAGGTTCCACGACTTAGCCTTCAGAGCGCTCATCTCCCACTCTTTCCCTGGCTTGTACTGGGAGGCATTCCTGATGAGAGGATTGACTTCTACCTGGAAGTCAAGGAAGCCGGTCCGGCTCTGAATTACCGGTGTGGGGTTTTCACTTTTATTTATAGGGAATGTCGTCTGGGATGAGCCAAGTGCTGGATCTTCCAGGGGATCATGGAGGAAACATTCCCACACATTTTGAAATTCTTCTCTCTGCCTGAACAAGAGGTTGCCGAGGGGAAATTTACCTAATTCTTTTTTTTTTTTTTAAATCACGATAAGAGAAGTGTCCTGGCGGGTAGTCGAATGCACAGGCTGTCAAGCGGCCACAAGAACAGAGCTGGCACCGAGGCTTCCACGTATCCACAGGGATGGCTCTGCGGAGAAGCCCCTTCCTACACTCCGCACATTTTCCCCTAGACTTACTTTGGTGCTAATGTCGTGTTCTATGGCTATTTCTCACATCACACTCGAAATTGTAGTTGGCACCAGAGGAGGGGCTGATGATCCAGAAGTGGCAGAAAGAATGTGCCATCTTCTTCTCCGACTTTCTTGTCTTCCAGGCCTGAGCTACTTAGAACCAGATTTCTGCTCTCCGCCAGCTCACAGCAGCGTTTCAGGCCATGCGGGACGATGAGGGGCTGGGACTACGGTCACTCAAGTTTCTGCTGGGAGGCTGAGCCTCTCGGCTGGGAGACTTCCATCACTTAGAGAAGGGTGTGGTTGAAGGTGCTGTTGCTTCTGAATGTATAACATGTATACGTGGCTCCCAGCTACTTTCAGCCAAACATTTTTAAAATTATTATTAATATTAAATGAAAGTGCTTTCGGGTGTTAAGAAAACAGCTCTGTAAAATGCCTAAGTATAATGATCACATCCTCAATACAGTTGATAAGATCTCCCGTATGGAAAACCGGGGCTTTTAGCCTTGCTTTTTATCATCTGCCAGTGTGATAGGTATAATGAGAACATATATCTACGTGGATTAATAAAAATAAAATTTACTGCCTCTTCCTGACATTAATATCATTCTGGATTGCATGACGCCCCTTTTCTCTGTGATTAATTTGGGCTTTTGAAAGACTTTGCTGTATTCACCTAAGATAGCAGCTGAACGGGGTCTAATTGCCGGGTACTAGTACCAGTGCGTCGCAGCACTCAGCTTCCTGACGTGTGGCTGAAGGTCTTCCCTGAGCCAAGGACACCAGCATTTTGGAGGTTCTGAAAACAGACGTCATACACTGAGAATGCAAGCTTTGGAGGGAATGAGGGCAGGTAAATAGGGTGACATAGATCCTCATTAAGACAGGTGTTTGTGAGAACTAGAAAACAGTCTTCATCTGACGGGTCTCTTCTCAAGGCACAGAGGCTAGATCGTAAGAGACGGTCGATACCGCATTTTCTCCACCAGGAATGCCTATTAGTCAGCAGATCTGCACATTGACGGTACAAATAGTAACGGATACTCATAATTATGACCCCCAGGCAACAGAAGTTCCTGGCGAGACTCTGTGTTTATTGGAGCCAGATTAAATTATGGTCACTGAGGTTTTCGTGCCAAATGCACTTGATTGCTTTATAATTCTTTGAGAAAGGGAGACGTGTGGAAGGTACGGATGTGATGCTCCATTAAGCAGGATATCTGATTGAGACGTGAGGTCTCATCCGAATGTGCTCCTAAAATGTAGAAATGGCAGCTCACGGAGGGCAGTTTCCCTTATGGTGGTGATGGTGGGAGGGGCTGGAGAGGCAGGCTGGGCTGCTGTGAGGAAGGGGGGCCAGAACCCCTAACCCACGGGGTCTCTGTACATTATGGGGAAGAGCTCACAGGCAGATTATGACATTTAGAAATGTGCCCGGGCCTCAACGGACCCAGCAGGTCCCACCGCTGTCAACCAATCAAAACGCCTGCCCAGCCTGGGACTCTGGGGAGTTCCGATGCTCAGTGACCTAGGCATGTGGGCGGAGGCCAGATTCCCAGTCTGGGCTGTGTGGGGCTTGGCGGGGTAGCGGCCTGCTCAACGGCAGCTCAGCAAGGGCTGGTCTTAGAACCCAGCCTCCTGCCTTCCGGGGTCGGGTTTCCCCCCACACCTGTCTCCGTGTGTCAGCACCAATGATGGCAAGCCCATTCCTGCCTCAGGACCTTTGCACAGGTGGTTCTCACTGCCTGGAGTGTTCATGTCCTTGGCGTTTGCACGACGGGCTCCTTAGTCGTCCCGTTTGCATCACGGATGGTGTCATTGTTNTATAGGCAAAAGCCAATAGTGGAGAGAAAATAACATTAAAATTTTTGTGTTGCAGCTAAGGTTTAGAAAGAAACAAGAGAGAATGACATGAGATGACTAGGAGCGGTCAGCTGGAAACAGATCAGAGACCATGTAAACACATTAATAATATTATAATTAATCCTTAAGACAAGTGAACAATTAGTTTGAACTGTAATAAATTGTTATTCTTGTATGTGAAACCAACTATCTGGTTCAAATTCAGTAAATAATAAATCTTAAAATGGGTTAATAATCATACTTGATATATAAGAATAGAGATTAACATGATCTAATATATTTAAAGTGATTAGAAAAATGTTATGCTGTATAAGTGTTGGCTACATTTGAACAAGGATGATGGCAGTGATGCTGGGGAAAAGATGACCAATAAGAGGTCATGTTTAGAAAGTCTGAAATATTTGGATATTTATTGGTTATAAAGGAGAGTAAATCTGGGTCTTTCTTTGATGTGCACCATTTTTAATGTCTTTATTACATTTTTTACAATATTGATTCTGTTCTATGTTTTGGACTTTTAGCCCTGGGGCATGTGGGATCTTAGTTCCCTGACCAGGGATCAAACCCACATTCAAGGCATGGGAAGGCAAGTCTCAACTACTGGGCTGCCATGGAAGCCCCTGAATGTGGGGTTTTAAGGAGGATCTTCAGGTTTCTGGCTTGATGCAAATGACTGTACCATTTCTTGACAGCATGAACAGTGTTCCAATATCACATCTAGGGAGCTCAGTTTTGGACATGAGGAGTTGGAGATGCCAAGGGAATGTGAACATGTGTTTGGGGTAAATGCTATCAGAAAATGTCAGTATGAGAGTTGCTAATATTTGAATGATAACTAAAGGCATATGAAGGATGAATTATGGATGTCTTAGAGTGTGCAAGCTCTGGGAGATAGTGAAGGACAGGGAAGCCTGGCGTGTTACTGTCCATGGGGTTGCAAAGAGTTGGACATGACTGAACAATTGAACAACAATAAGGGAGTGGGCAGTGGACAGAGTAAAGTCATTATGCTGTTGCACTGAAATGCACCCACATTTAAAGGGTAATTGGAAGATGGAAACAGAGTAAGAGACTAAACAGAAGGAATTTGAGAGAAGGAGAGTATATTGTCCTAGAAGTCAAAGGAGAAAAGTATTTTGAGGAGAAATCATTTCAAAGGAAAGCAATCAGATTTAATGGGGCCAGTTAATGCATCACGTAAGTGAATATTCTGTACAGCTCTTTTTCCTCTATGCATGTTTTATTTTCTGTTTCTCTCTGCCAAGGAATGTACTTCATGTGTCACTCACAGGGACCAGAGTGAACAAAAATCAAAGAAAGAAGATTATTATTATAGATAAAAGCCAAGGATAATAGCTTCAATATATTTCAGAGTAAACACTTGCTTATTTTTTTTCCTTTGCTAAATGACTATGTGAAAGCGAAAGTCGCTCAGTCATGTCCGACTCTTTGAGAACCCATGGACTATCCATGGAATTCTCCAGGCCACAATACTGGAGTGAGTAGCCTTTCCCTTCTCCAGGGAATCTTCCCAACCCAGGGATCGAATCCAGGTCTCCCGCATTGCAGGAAGATTCTTTACCAACTGAGCTATCAAAGAATCCCAAAGACTACCTAGTGACTAAGATAAATGCACAGAAAAAGGGAATTCCCTGGTGGTCCAGTGGTTACTAGGGCTTACCAGGTGGTCTTAGTGGTAAAGAACCTGCCTGCCAATGCAGGAGATGTAAGAGATACAGGTACCATCCCTGGGTCTGGAAGATACTCTGGAGGAGGGCATGGCAACCCACTCCATTATTCTTGCCTGGAGAATCCTATGGACTGAAGAGTCTGGGAGGCTACAGTCCATAGGGTCACAAAGAACAGGACACAACTGAAGCAACTAAGCATTCACCAGTGATTACTACTTGGTACTTTACGCATGCAGTGGCCCAGCTTCCATCCCCAGTCAGGAAACTAAGATCCCTTGCAAACCATACAGCATGGCTGGGAAAAAAAAAAAAAAAGCAGAAAGTTTGAAAATGAAAATTTAATAACTTTAATTATTATTATTTAAAGTCAACATTTATTGCAAGCAAAGAGGAAAATATCAATATTTAATTAACAACTAAATAAAACAAATATCACAAATTTTAAATTTCTTAAGAAAGNGTGGGAGGGGGATTCAGAATTGGGAGCTCGTGTACACCTGTGGTGGATTCATGTCGATGTATGGCAAAGCCAATAGAGTATTGTAAAGTAAAATTTAAAAAATAAATAAATAAATGTTTTAAAAAAGTAAAAAAATAAAATAAAGAGAAAAACAAACAAACAAACAAAGCTGAACTATTCTGCCTCCCTCTCAAGTCAAGGAGAAAAAGAACAAAAGAGGGAAGTGAGAGACAAGAAGGGCAGGTTAAGTTAGTTGTGTCCAGGTATTACTGTGGTTGTGCCTGTGCACAAGTAATACTAGCTGAGGTATAGTATGTTGTACGTTGGTCTGTCCTGACAAGATGAATGATCTAGTCTGGATTTCTTCACTTAGCATAATATCCTTCAAGTTCATCCATCAGTTGACATTTAGGCCAATTCTATATCTTGGCTATTGTGAATAATACTGCAGTGAACAAAAGGGAGGGTGCAGTATATCTTAGAAATAATAATTTTGTTTCCTTGGGTTATGTATCTAGAAGTGGAATACCTGTATAGTATGGTAGTTCTTTTATAATTATTTCAGGAACTTCCAAACTGTTTTCCGTAGTAGCTATACCAATTTACATTCCTATCCATGGTGTACAAATGTTCCATTTTCTACAAATCCTTGCCAACACTTAATATCTTTTGACTTTTTGGTGATAGTCATCCTAACAGTGGTAAGGTGATATTTCATTGTGATTTTAATTCTTATTTCCTGATGATTGGTGATATTGAGCATCATTTATTATGCCTGCTGGCCATTTGTGTTTTCTTTGGAAAAATGTCTATTCAGATCCTCTGCCTGTTTTTTAATTATATAATTTGATTTTTTTATCTTGAGTTGTAAGAATTTCCTTATATACTTTGGATATTAACCCCTATTAGATATATATATGATTTGTAAATGTTTTCTCCTATTCTGTAGTCTACTTCCTTTTCATTTTGTTGGTTTCCTTTGCTTTCTAAAACGTTTTAGTTTGATATCATCTCAATTGTTTATGTTTGGTTTGTTGCTTGCGCTTTAGGTGTCATATCCAAAAAAATCATTGTCAAGACCAATGTCAAGGAGTTCCCCCTATGTTTTCTTCCAGTAGTTTCACCATTTCTGGTCTTACATTTAAGTCTTTAATCATTGAGTTGATATTTATATATGGTTTAAGATAGGGGCCTGATTTTGTTCTTTTGCATGTGGATATCCAGTATTTTCAAGACTGTTTGCTGAAACAACCAAGCTTTCTTATTGTGTATTCATAGCACCTTTGTGGAAAATGAGTTGACTCTACGTGCTTAGGTTTATACACAGGTTGCCTATTCTGTCCCATTTATCTCTATGTTTGTTTTTATGTGTAGAGTGTTGAATGACATTGTTTATGATGAGGGAGTCAGTATCAAAGGGCTTTTCCAAATGATTGAAGAGACCATTCCAGATACAAAGAGAGCTAAAGATTTTGGCATTTCTGTGAAAGAGCAAAAACAAGTAATCTGATAGTAGTCTTTTGGGGAACAGGCAGAGGGATTGGAGATAGAGGGAAAATTGAAAAGTTAAGTGATCCTGAACTATTTTTCAGGTTAGCATGTTTTAATAATACTTTATTTTTGTACCTTTTACACAATGGCATAATGTCTTTAATAATAATAGCTCATTTAATCATTTTTAATATAATATGACAACTTTAGATAAAGACATTTTGCTTTATATTAAAAATAAAATAAAATTGATTTAAAATTAAATCAAAATATAAGGCAGGATTTTATCTTTTTATTGGATTATTAATATATATCTTAACATTATTTATGGGATAATTATGAATTTTATGTAATTCAAATGTATATTTGATATACCAATTAAATGCATCTATTTGATATGTCATAAAAATCTCTTAAATTTTGATATTTGAAATTTATCAAATTTGCATTAAAGTGCTCCATGGCTCACTTTAACAATGTTCTTGTTTGAGAGCAACTTGATATAATAAATAAGAGGTCACTGTAGTTTGAAGTGCTTATCTGCAAATAACACATTTTGTGTGTTGAAAGCCTNGAAATGAGTGCAATCTGTCTCTTATACACATCTAGATGTGTATAAGAGACAGTGGCTCACTTTAACAATGTTCTTGTTTGAGAGCAACTTGATATAATAAATAAGAGGTCACTGTAGTTTGAAGTGCTTATCTGCAAATAACACATTTTGTGTGTTGAAAGCCTACCCCAAATAAATCGTTAATTACATAAAATCTTTACTATATTTCATCTTTTTAGTGTAACTCTATGTCAATATTTTCATTGTTTAATTGGTGGTCATTTATGGGTAAATATTTAGTACTTAGTGACTGAGAATGAGCAATTTAACATAGCTAGTGTAGCCTGACTGACAGAAAGGCTGACTACTAGCTTTATCTCCGTAACCTGCTGGTAGTTCACATCCTATGGCTTCTATTTTAAAGGCAAATTTTTTGAATGTTTTATCTGTTTACTTAAAAGAAACTGTAAAGCCAAAATTAAAAGTTTTCATGTGTACACAAAATACTTCTAAGAATTTTAGAAGACACTTGGAACCATAACTGATTAGCAATCACTAATAGATTTTAAGAAATAAAAATTGCATAATGCAGTTAATATTTTAAAATGGTCTCTGGAAGTGACAAACCATTATGTAGAATAAAGTTAGTGGTGTCAGTAAAAAATATTTATGATAGACCAAGAAAGAGGGAGCAGTCATTTCTAAGAATCTGGTAAGCTTTAGATTTGGTACCACGGTCCAAGTTGTTCAGTACATTGTTGATGTTATAGGTATTTACTAGGCATTTCTTTTCATGGTAGTGAAACTGTTGGCAAGTATTAAAGGAGATAAATGATTTTTATCCCCAAATGAACAAGAGTTCATAATGGGAGACCAGCTAGGACACTGTTGCCATTATTAAGGGGAAAATTATGATGATTTGGACCAGTGCAGTGCCATGTATCTTGAAATAGTGGGTTGGACTTGAGAAGATCTTACACCAGCCATTGAGTCCTCCAGTTCAGAAGTAATGTGTGACTTAGCTCATAACTCATTGGCAAGTTAGTGTTATCTGGTACCAACCACAAGTGGACAGGAAGTGCAGTCATAACCTATGCCTTGAAGTTGGAGCTCTCTATATATTGATATTTTGTGAGCAGCAATAATGCCTTTCTTAGTTTGCCTGTCTGGTAAACAAATACCCAAATTAGTCTGCCTTTTATTGGCAAAATACTCTCACCTTGTTGTGGAGAAATCTATTATTCTCTAGTCTTGATCTTTTTAGAGTTATTCCTTTCCTTTTGAGCTGTATAAGCAAGGGAGATACCATAAAGTTGCTGTTATTTTCACCTTTATTAACAGGTATGCCAGTGGTCCAAATTGCTCTTCAGGAAGTTTAAAATGCCTTAGATATTCTGGTGGAGAAAGAAATGGCAACCCACTCCAGTATTCTTGCCTGGAGGATTCCAGGGATGGAGAAGACTGGTGTGCTGCTGTCTGTGTGGTCGCAGAGTTGGACACGACTGAAGCGACTTAGCAGCAGCAGCAGTTTTTCTGGACATTGGACCCATTGTTGTATCAGTGATATGTTTCACAGATCTGACCAGATGAGGAGAGAATTATTGGTAGAGGAAGGAGCAGGGACATGAACTGCCTGTTGGCTGATGGGTGCCAATGTATGGGCTGGCCCTGTGATTTGTCTCCTAACTCAGACTTGACCCCTTCTTGTGAGTACAGAAGAGATGCTGGAAAGGGCAGGGAAAACTACCAATTGAAAGCAAAGGAATTATTGACTCCTGGTTACTGCCTTGGGATGGGGTAGAAATCTGACTTTATTAAAGCTGAATAATTAGAGTATCTATTTAGAGGAGAAAGAAGAAGATATATTTCCCTTGGTCTCACTGTGGCAATCAAGTCAGTCAATAGGATTGAAGTTTTAAAAACCAATCAATATTTGCTTCAAAGCTTCATGAAAACATATCAGAGCTATAAAAATAAAAACAAATTGTTATAATTAAATGCTCTTTGTACAATATTTCTGTTTTTCTATTTTCTAAGCACATTGGTGAGAATGCATTTCCTAGCCACCTTTGGACTAGATCTGGATAGTTCTGTTTAGTGATAGATCAGAAGTGATGTGTATGTTACATAAGTGCCAGTGTAACACTCTCTAGAGGCAACATGCGGTGGTGATATTGGTGGCTTCTCATTCAGACTTTGTTTCTAAGTAACCACCATGAGCAGAGTCTCCTTCCAAGACCAGAGTGGAGGCCACTGTGCTTCTGGAGTTTTCTTTCTACAACATCCTTAGCCTATTTTGATATACCTAACCAAAGTGTGTACTGGGAGCCTTTCGATATTTCTAATATTGAGGTAAAGGTTATTTGGACAGTGTATTAATTTGCATTTCTTTATAGGAAACTTCAGTATTAGATACTGGCAGCAGTGTTGTAGGACCCTGGATCTGCCACTTTTGCCACCACCATTGAAATTAATTCTATCCATTCTTGTTACCATTACTCATTACAGGTTAAACCTCCTGGGATGGAACATTCCAGTAAATAATCTTAGGTTGTGGCACCTGTGGTATAGCTGCCAAGAAGACAAATGACTGCCCTTCTTTAGAGTCTCTGGTCAGAGGCAACCTATCCAGCCTGAGTTTTCTCCTTGAAATAAAAATACAGTTGAGGAAAGGCTGCTATTCCAGATCTGAGGTCATAGGTAGGAAAAGATCATCTCCGAATGTCCTCTAGCATGAGAGAACAAGAAGTACCATCAATGTCATACTGGAAAATGGGCAACTTCATTTCAGGCATCAGCATGAATTTGTAAGGTTTATACCAGCAGGAAGTAAGTTTTTGTCTACTAAACCTAGAATAAGTATTTGGCTGCCCATTTCCTGATCTTTTATGTTCTGTAATTGGTTTGGGAAGAGAAGGGTCAGAGAGAAGAAATGAAAGGTGATGTAGCTGCTTTCTGGATTATGTCTGAGAGGCTAGGATTCCTGCAAATTATACTCTACTCCCTAACCTGTAATTGTTTATTTAGCACTTATAACAGGATTAGAGTATTATCATATTCCTTTAAAACATATCAGCAACTTCAACTTTATGCTATCAGTAATTAATTATTACATATGGTGATGGGTATTAAGACCTTTAAGGAGTTACTGCACCTTAACTGATTTTAAGACTTTCTTTCTTAAAAAATCTCTTTTAGAGAATTCCCCAGAAAATAAAACCAGCAGGATCACTTCATCCAGATTGAAATAGCTCATACATCTTTATTTATTTAATATATTTGGTTGAGAGTGGCATGATTTTCATGGGATAACTGTTTACTCTAAATGTGTATTCTAAAATGTTTGTGTCATGTTTTTTCACAGCTATGATTTTCTACTCAATGTCTTTAAAATTTGATGCAATCAGAAAATTTCAAGTGATCTGTTCTCCGTTTGGACCACAATTAAAGATAAAAATTCTTTCATCATACCAGAATTCATGACTTCCACTAAGCATCTCTATGTGTAGGATTCCCTTTGTGCTAGTCAGTATATATCCCATCATTTTCAATTTACCATCATAGAGCTGCCAGCACTCAGGATTATCAACTGATCTCATATTTTCATTAGTGAAAATATAGTGTGGAGAAGTTAGACAAAATGTTCTTAGGCAAACTGTTGTTATTATTTTACCTGTAAGGCTTAGAGGTTTCTAATTTTAATCTTGTAATAATATGGACTCAGAATTTGATTTTCATATAGAAATGAACATTAATGAAAATCTTTTGGAATTTTATTTAGAATGCATGTGAAGATGTGAATATCTAAATGATATATGTTGGTTGAAACTCATGTTAATTAAAATAATAATTATAAATCATAGATTAGGAATATTTGTAGAACTCTTTCTTTAACAAAGTCAGGTTTAGTTTAATTAATTATGAAGAGAAGAATGTTTGTCAGGTAGCTATCAATAAGGTGGCAGTGAACAGGTAGAAAGGGTAGTAATGAAGTTGGATGTTTGCCTGCAGAAATTATGAACTCCTTTTTCTAGCAACAGGAATTTGAGTGTGAGTGTCCAGAGTAAAGGGATTGTTAGAGTGAGGAAGAAAGGATGCTTACTGCTTGGATTGACAGCCAGCCAAATATAGGCTGTTTTGAGGGCACGTGAATTATCACTTTGAATATATCCTGGAACATCCTTTGTTTCTGTGACACCTTGATAAAAGTGTTTCACAATAACAGTACTTAAAATTATAAGAAATTTTCTTTCTTTTATTTTCTGCTTCTCTAAATTGTACGTTTCCATATTTTTTAAAGAAGAAAATGGTATTGCTCAATAGATGTACTTTATTTAAATATATTTATATAAAATATACAAAGTATTTTGGGACAGTATCATTCTTTCCTACTAAATTCTTCTTTGCTTGAACCTGGACCCATTTGAATCCCACATGTTGACATGCTTCCCTTGTAGGCTGGAGGGTAAGAATAACCTTCACTTAATTGAAAATTCTCACCATTTATTAACACTGCACAAAGATTCTGGTGTTAGGTTAATCTTCTATATTTATTCTTATCTCTAGTGGTTAAGCCCTTATTTGTATCTGTAAACTTGACCAACAGCCAGTGCTTTTGGTCTACCCTGAATATCAGTGGTTGCTGCTGCTGCTGCTGCATCGCTTCAGTCGTGTCTGACTCTGTGCGACCCCATAGATGGCAGCCCACCAGGCTCCCCAGTCCCTGGGATTCTCTAGGCAAGAACACTGGAGTGGGTTGCCATTTCCTTCTCCAATGCATGAAAGTGAAAAGTGAAAGGGAAGTCACTCAGTCGTGTCTGACTCTTAGCGACCCCATGGACTGCAGCCCACCAGGCTCCTCCACCCATGGGATTTTCCAGGCAAGAATACTGGAGTGGGTCCCCATTGCCTTCTCCATACCAGTGGTTAAGCTTACCCAAAGTGACTCTGTGACCAGATATCAAAATGAATGGCATGCATGACTCCCTTAGCCTTTTCAGTTATTCATTCGTAAATTGAGACTAGACTCTGGATATATGCTACTCTTTAATTATGCTCTGGCATTCAATGTTTTTACTTCCCAAAGATTTCGTCTTTGCTGTTTTATCAAATATGATAAACAATTTATGGGAGCATACAAATTGAATTTATATAGGCATAATAAAAGTGTGTCCAAAAGAAGATTGAGATATTTGATAAAATAATTTTTAATTAAGGGATTAATTTTCTTAAATGTACTGACTCTGAGTGATCATAAAGTAACTTTACTTGTGAACCCTGAATTATTTCTATAGTAAACTTTATTTTGTTATTAAGGGTTTATTTACTTTTTAAGGTTAAATTTATGTAATATCTGAGATGTGATTAGCCAGTTCTGAGTTGTTGCACAATTCTTACCAGAAAAGAGTAAATTTGTGATGAAATTTGAGTGTCAAATATTACCATGAGGAATAAATGAAAAATTTCTATAAGCAATTGAGGGATAAGTCTGATGATAATTTTACTGAGAGACAAATATCCAATATACTTTGGAGAGAAGAGGTATGGACATGAAGAGACATGGAGAAACATGAAGATAGGCAGCAACAAAGGAGAACATCAGCTGAAATAAAAAGTCAACCGAGATGATTCTAGCAGGCATAATTATATTCTAAGGGATGCTGATCTCCAATTCAGCCAGTCTATGTGAGACCAAATAATTAAATGAGATATAAATCATATGATAATTAAGACATCTTTAAACATATGCAGGTTAAATGAATAAAATATACTGTAAATTCATTAAAGTTGCTTTTATTTGTTAAATTCTTGACTCTCTCTCCAGAACTGACACAGAAAATAGCACAAAGGACACATTTTTAAAATTTCGTTTTAAAACTGAAGTATCAGTTCAGTTCAGTTCAGTCGCTCAGTCATATCCGACTCTTTGCGACCCCATGTATCGCAGCACTCCAGGCTTCCCTGTTCATTACTATCTCTCGGAGTTCACTCAGACTCACGTCCATCGAGTCCGTGATGCCATTCAGCCATCTCACCCTCAGTTGTCCCCTTCTCCTTCTAGCCCCAATCCCTCCCAGCATCAGAGTCTTTTTCAATGAGTCAACTCTTCATATGAGGTGCCCAAAGTACTGGAGTTTCAGCTTTAGCATCATTCCTTCCAAAGAAATCCCAGGGCTGATTTCCTTCAGAATGGACTGGTTGGATCTCCATGCAGTCCAAGGGACTCTCAAAAGTCTTCTCCAACACCACAGTTCAAAAGCATCAATTCTTCGGTGCTCAGCCTTCTTCACAGTCCAACTCTCACATCCATACATGACCACAGAAAAAACCATAGCCTTGACTAGATGGACTTTAGTCGGCACAGTAGTGTCTCTACTCTTGAATATACTATCTAGGTTGGTCATAACTTTTCTTCCAAGGAGTAAGCGTCTTCTAATTTCATGGCTGCAGTCACCATCTGCAGTGATTTTGGAGCCCAAAAAAATAAAGTCTGATGCTGTTTCCCCATCTATTTCCCATGAAATGATGGGACCAGATGCCATGATGTTCGTTTTCTTAATGTTGAGCTTTAAGCCAACTTTTCCACTCTCCTCTTTCACTTTCATCAAGAGGCTTTCTAGTTTCTCTTCACTTTCTGCCATGAGGGTGGTGTCATCTGCATATCTGAGGTTATTGATATTTCTCCCNTGAGTGCAGCACTTTCACAGCATCATCTTTCAGGATTTCAAATCGCTCAACTGAAATTCCATCACCAGCACTAGCTTTGTTCATAGTGATGTTTTCTAAGGCCCACTTGACTTCACATCCCAGGATGTCTGGCTCTAGGTGAATGATCACACCATCATAATTCTCTTGGTTGTGAAGATCTTTTTTGTTCAGTTCTTATGTGTGTTCCTGCCACCTCTTCTTAATATCTTCTGTTTCTGTTAGGCCCATACCTTTTCTGTCTTTTATCGATACCATCTTTGCATGAAATGTTCCCATGGTACCTCTAATTTTCTTGAAGAGAGCTCTAGTCTTTGCCATTCTGTTGTTTTCCTCTATTTCTTTGCATTGATTACTGAGGAAGGCTTTCTTATCTCTCCCTGCCTTTCTTTGGAACTCTGCATTCAGATGCTTATATCTTTCCTTTTCTCCTTTGCTTTTTGCTTCTCTTCTTTTCACAGCTATTTGTAAGCTCTCCTCAGACAGCTATTTTTCCTTTTTGCATTTATTTTCCACGGGGATGATCTTGGTCCCTGTCACTTGTACAATGTCACAAACCTCATCCATAGTTCATCATGCACTCTGTCTCTCAGATATAGCCCCTTAAATCTATTTCACTTCCACTGTATAATAATAAGTGGTTTGATTTAGGCCATACCTGAATGGTCCAGCAGTTTTCCCTTCTTTCTTCAATTTAAGTCTGAGTTTGACAATAAGGAGTTCATGATCTGAGCCACCGTCAGCTCCTGGTCTTGTTTTTCCTGACTGTGTAGAGCCTTTCCATCTTTGGCTGAAAAGAACATAATTAATCTGATTTCAGTGTTGACCATCTGGTGATATCCATGTGTAGTCTTCTCTTGTGTTGTTGGAAGAGGGTGTTTGCTATGACCAGTGCATTCTCTTGCCAAAACTCTATTAGCTTTTAACCTGCTTCATTCCGTACTCCAAGGTCAAACTTGCCTGTTACTCCAGGTGTTTCTTGACTTTCTATTTTTGCATTCCAGTCCCCTCTAATGAAAAGGACATCTTTTTTGGGTGCTTATTTAACTTATATGCAGAGTACATCATGAGAAACACTGGGTTGGAAGAAGCACAAGCAGGAATCAAGATTTCCAGGAGAAATATCAATAACCTCAGATATGCATATGACATCACCCTTATGGCAGAAAGTGAAGAGAAACCAAAAAGCCTATTGATGAAGGTGAAAATGGAGAATGAAATAGTTAGATTAAAGCTTAATATTCAGAAAACGAAGACCATGGCATCTGTTCCCATCACTTCATGGGAAAACAGTGGAAACAGTGTCAGACTATTTTGGGGGGGCTCCAAAATCACTGCAGATGGTGACTGCAGCCATGAAACTAAAAGACACTTACTCCTTGGAAGGAAAGTTCTGACTAACCTAGATAGCATATTCAAATGCAGAGACATTACTTAGCCAACAAAGGTCCGTCTAGTCAAGGCTAGGGTTTTTCCAGTGGTCATGTGTGAATGTGAGAGTTGGGCTGTGAAGAAAGCTGAGCACAGAACAATTGCTGCTTTTAACTGTGGTGTTTGAGAAGACTCTTGAGTCCCTTCGACTGCAAGGAGATCCAACCAGTCCATTCTGAAGGAGATCAGCCCTGGGATTTCTTTGGAAGGAATGATGCTAAAGCTGAAACTCCAGTACTTTGGCCACCTCATGAGAAGAGTTGACTCATTGGAAAAGACTCTGATGCTGGGAGGGATTGGGGGCAGGAAGAGAAGGGCTGAGGCAGAGGATATGATGGCTGGATGGCATCACTGACTTGATGGACATGAGTATGAGTGAACTCCGTGAGTTGGTGATGGACAGGGAGGTGTGTTATGTTGCGATTCATGGGGTCACAAAGAGTGGGACAGGACTGAGANCTGAGGCAGAGGATATGATGGCTGGATGGCATCACTGACTTGATGGACATGAGTATGAGTGAACTCCGTGAGTTGGTGATGGACAGGGAGGTGTGTTATGTTGCGATTCATGGGGTCACAAAGAGTGGGACAGGACTGAGAGACTGAACTGACTGACTGAACTCCCCGAAAATAAGTGGTGCCATCTAGTGGTGATCACGTGCTATAGGTCGGAGTACGAAATGAGGAATTATCCAAAGTGGGTAATGTTTCATTATACTGTATGGTATCTAACCTGAGAAAGAGATGGCACCTCACTCCAGTACTCTTGCCTGGAAAATCCCATGGACGGATTAGCCCGGTAGGCTGCAGTCCATGGGGTCGCTAGGAGTCAGATACGACTGAGCGACTTCACTTTCACTTTTCACTTNAAGACGCTTACTCCTTGGAAGAAAAGTTATGACCAACCTAGATAGCATATTGAAAAGCAGAGACATTACTTTGCTGACTAAGGTCCATCTAGTCAAGGCTATGGTTTTTCCAGTAGTCAAGTATGATGTGAGAGTTGGACTGTGAAGAAGGCTGAGCGCCGAAGAATTGATGCTTTTGAGCTGGGGTGTTGGAGAAGTCTCTTGAGAGTCCCTTGGACTGCAAGGAGATCCAACCAGTCCATTCTAAAGGAGATCAACCCTGGGATTTCTTTGGAAGGAATGATGCTAAAGCTGAAACTCCAGTACTTTGGCCACCTCATGCGAAGAGTTGACTCATTGGAAAAGGGATTGTGGGCAGGAGGAGAAGGGGACGACCGAGGATGAGATGGCTGAATGGCATCACGGACTCATGTACGTGAATCTGAGTGAACTCCGGGAGTTGGTGATGGACAGGGAAGCCTGGCGTGCTGCGATTCATGGGGTCGCAAAGAGTCGGACACCACTGAGCGACTGAACTGAACTGAACTCATAGTTAAAATATTCTTGTTCATTCCTTTAGTGCACATTATTGATTGGTTATTAGCTAGTCACTCTACCCAATGAGTATTAAGAAGATGGGAAATTTTGTTGAGATATTTTTTGTAATGCTCCCAGTTTTCCTGAACATAGCATAAAAAGTCATTTAGAGTCTGATTAGCAGTAGGAAATGTATTCATCAATTCCACATGGATTTCTCACTTTGCAAGATGGTTTTATGTTTGCATGTATATGGATGAACATTCTTAGGTATATGTAGTATATGTATATTTCATTAAATTTGTGTTGCAAGTCAGATTTTCCTATAGGGTTTATATGCTTTTTCCCAATGAAATTCTACTAATGTGTATTAAAATTCTAAATCAGTAATAATGATCCTAGATTAAGATTTAAATTGTTTTTAATATTTATAACTTAATAAAAATGTGGCCAAGTTCCTTTTTTTCCTAAGCATATGTCAAAATAAAGGTTTGTGAAAACTACTAATGACCATATTAATTGTTATAAAAAGATTTAATATTTTAAAAGCTTTATTTAAACGTTTGATGCACTTTGCCATACTATATAATATTTAAGGGGTCTTTAAATAAGTGTTTAAGGGTTTCTTGAGATGAAATATATCAGCCATGTTTATATCCATAAAATAAGGTGTATTTTAACCAAGATTATTGTTTTCTTGGAAACAATAGCTTTATGGTTATTCTTCTTATAAGAATTTCCAAGATTACTAATCCTGTTTAGACAAATCTGAAAATATTGAAATTCAGACATCCTTAAGCAACATAGGTGTAATTTTGCTTTCTGAATACACAACAGACAGTAACTACTTTTCCCAGGACAATTTGAAAAAAAAAGGAATTTTTCTGAGGGAAATATATGCTAATCAAAAATTAGAGCTGTTCATGAGCAGCCTTCAAAGCTGAAATAAATAATATGTGAAGTTTAGCTTCCCAGCAGGCTTAAATTCAGAAATTGTTGGCCAAATGCAAATGTCCATAGCCTTCTTTGATAAGATTTGTTCATTAACATGGTCCAGTTACTCAGATTAGGTGAGAAGTATTATAAAATTCAAAGATAAATGTTTTTAAAAGTTCCAGCTTAAATATTTTATTGTGCAGTAGAAATACAGATAACTCTGGTTCAGTATTTATTCATTTCACACTGTGCAAATTTAGGTAGAAGATAGAATTCATAAAAAATCGATTAAATTTAAAATCATATTTTGTGATACTTTATTTCTAAGATTCTAAATACATATTAAGGCAATTATTTTGTTGGTTTTATGTTAGAAAAGAATCCATATAAAATAATATAAACTTTATATCTTGCTGTTTTTTATAGCTGCTTATTAGAATCCTTTAATTAGAAAAACAAAGTTTCAGGATACCTCTCAAATATACCTATAAAATACCTATTGTATTTTAGAAATCTTTTCTCTCTTTCACTCTTTTTGTACTACAATCTGCTCTATTTTCCTCTCTCTTAAACTTTCCTGTTCTCTTGTCCTTCACAAGATCAGATAGATCTTAGCATAATGTTAGGTACTTGGGCTTTAATGTGAGACCAGCTGGCATTGAATTCAAATGCTTGTACCACTTATTAGCTTTCCTTCCTGGAGTGCATTTGTTTCTTTACCTCTTCAGCACTTTGCTTTCTTAACTCTTCAAGTGAAGGTAATAATATAAACTTTTAAAAAGATGTGAAATAAATGACAAATAAGATAATGCATGTAGAACATGCTTAACTAAGGGTTTGACTCATCTGAATCAATCAACAAATGTTAACTAAAATTAGTGAATTACAATATAGAATTTTAAAGAGACTCATAAAATCAGTTGAAATTTCAAAGCCAAGAACAATACAGTTACTAATACCTATCTGTACTATGGTGAGGTATGGACAAACCATCCCATTTGCAGCTGATATTTAGACATTATTAAACACCTATTTTTTTGTCATTAGATATGATCAATTTCAACTCTTTTAAGTAATTAAGTTTGGGGAAATTAGAAGCAATGGCATTTTGGCATGTAAAAGGGATGCTTTAGTGCAGGGGACATTAAACAGACAACTCTGATGTTAGTATGTGTTTGCTATAATGAATCAGTGACTAAGTGGCCTCAGATAGGAGAGCAGAGGCAGATACAAGACTGTACTAGGAGGGAACTCTATAAACTAGTGTGTAGGGGTCAAACACATGCATTTCCATATCCTAAACATGGACCATTAAGAAAGGAATTGTCCTGGAAAACTTTGGAAAGAGTGCTGCCTCAGATTTTTAAATGGTTTCCTAGTGGGATGACAAAATCTAGCAGCTGAGGAGGAAGTTGAAAATAATTAATTGGAAGAGACACTATTTTCTTAAGAATTGGAATTTACCATCAGGAAAATTTCCTTAAAGTGATCACATAAGGTAACATATCTTTAAGCATCTTCCAGCCCCAGAGAGCTCCAAAGCCAGATCATGACTAAACTAGTCATGAAAAACTGTACCCATTTCTACTTAATCCCTCAGCCTGACTCTGTGAGTCAGAAATAATAGCTAGTGAGTGATGGATTATGAAGAGAATCTAAATCTACACATTCCTTCAACACTGCATGCTTCCAGGCCTTAAGCAAAATCAAATTAATGGAAAAGTACAAACTTGTATGAATTTTGAGTTTTGGTTATTTTCTCTAACATTTAAAATGTTTGGAATATGTAACATTATGATTGAGAAGACCTGGCAAATAATGTACCCGCCCGAGATTTCTTTGGAGGATGACAAAATGAAAATAAACAAGTGGGACCTAATTAAACTTAAAAGCTTTTGCACAGCAAAGGAAACTATAAAAAGGTGAAGAGACAACCTTCAGAATGGTAGAAAATAATAGCAAGTGAAACTGACAAAGGATTAATCTCTAAATTATACAAGCAGCTGATGCAGCCCAATACCAGAAAAACAACCCAATCAAAAAGTAGGCAAATAGACCTAAACAAACCCAATACCAGAAAAACAACCCAATCAAAAAGTAGGCAATAGGCCTAAACAAACATTTCTCTAAAGAAGACATACAGATGGCTAATAAACACATGAAAAGATGCTTAGCCTTGCTCATTATTAGAGAAATTCAAGTCAAAACTGCAGTGAGGTATCACCTTACACTGGTCAGAATGGCCATCATCAAAAACTCTACAAGCAGTAAATGCTGGAGAGGGTGTGGAGAAAAGGGAACCCTTTTGCATTGTTGGTGGAAATGTAAATTGATGCAGCTACTATGGAGCACAGAATGAGGAGTCCTTAAAAAACTAGAAATAAAACTAACATATAACCCAGCAATTCCACTACTGGGTATATATCCTGAGGAAACCATAATTGAAAGAGACACATATACCCTAGTGTTCACTGCAGCACTATTTACAATGGAAGCAACCTAGATTTTCATTGATAAATAAACGGATAAAGAAGTTGTAGTACATATATACAGTGAAATATGATGTAACCATAAAAAGGAATGCATCTGAGTCAGTTACAATGAGGTAGACAAACCTAAAGCCTTTTATATAGAGTAAAGTAAGTCAGAAAGATAAAAACAAATATCGTGTATTATTGCATATATATAGAATATAAAAAGATGGTACTGATAAACCTATTTGCAGGACAGCAATGAGTGTTCATTGGAAGGACTGATGCTAAAGCTGAAACTCCAACACTTTGACCACCTGATGGGAAGAGTTGACTCATTGGAAAAGACTCTGATGCTGTGAGGGATTGGGGGCAAGTGAAGGGGACGAAAGAGGGTGAGATGGCTGGATGGCATCACCAACTCGATGCACATGAGTTTGGGTAAACTCCGGGAGTTGGTGATGGACAGGGAGGCCTGGCGTGCTGTGATTCATGGGGTCGCAAAGAGTCGGACACCACTGAGTGACTGAACTGAACTGAACTGAATGGAGATGCAGAAACAGAGAACAGACGTGTGGGCACAGTAGGGGAAGGAGAGGGAGGGGCAAATTCAAAGAGTAATATTGAAACATGTATATTAACATATGTAAAATAGATAACCAGTGGGAATTTGCTATATGATGCAGGGAGGTCAAACCTGGTGCTTTCCGACAACCTAGAGGGATGGGATGGAGTGAGAGGTGGGAGGGAGGTTCAAGAGGGAGGAGACATATGTATATCTATGGCTGATTCATGTTGATGTATGGTAAAAACTGACACAATGTTGTAAAGCAATTATCCTCCAATTAAAAATAAATCAAAAATAGTTCTTAGATATTTCTTTTGAAGGAGAGTGACAAACAATTTAAATTAAAAATACATAAAATTAACAAAATGAATGAATACATAAAATATAAATAAATGAAAATCTAATTCTTTCAATTAAAAAATAATTATTTAATACAATCAAATACTTCCTTAACTACTATGTGACATAATAATAGGAGTGACCTAGTAACAGGAGATATATACCTTGCTGCCCTCTAGAAGAATGAATGTTAGTTATGGAAATGAAATTTTATGATACAGTATAAAATCCATGGTGAGAGACATGGATGCTAATCTAATGGTAGCACTCACTACGTGAGTGGTTTTTCATAAATCTTCCAATTTTTCTGGGTCCCATATTTCTCATCTATAATATGAAGTTATCTATAAATAATATAAACCTACATATGATAAGTATTCAATGAGAAACAAAAATTAGCTAGACTACTAAACATATTTAAGGGAGATAGAGTTCACTGTGGTTTTGATCAGTGGGAGAATTTTTTGTCACCACCACCATCATTTCTCATCTGAATTCTTTGATAGTCTTCTGATAAGTCATGGTGCTAGGTCCTAGAAAAAGGTTGATGAATAGGGTGACTAAGGTCCCTAAACATAGAAAACTTAGCCTCCTCTGGCAGATATATGATTGAATAGTTTCAGTAAAATCATGCTTCTTTGCTATGGGACATGCATTAGTCTAAGGAGATTCATACGTGAAACATTCCTACCATTGGATTAAAGATACCAGAAGAGGCTTCCAACAAGAGCTGTCATATAAACTGAGACTATGGGAAGGTAGTTACCAAGATGAGAAGAAATTAGCTTGTGAGAAGCTCCAAAGAGTTTGATATTTTAGAAGACATGAAATAAATTAAATAACACCTGGAGCCCTAAGTTTAAGGGATGTAGTGCTGAAAAGAAAGTCTTGAGACATGAATGATGCTGTTGGGACACAGATGTTTGATGGTGATGTCTTGAGATTTGCTGAGAATTTTTATTGAGATAGCTAATCGTTGCTAGTCCAAAAACTTACTGATAAAACTACAATTATTTGATTTGGTCATAATAGTGATTTAAACATTATCTTATTGTTTTAATATAAACTACTGGGTGTTCTTATGACTATGTGATGCATAGGAAGCACTGGGAAAAAGTAAGTATTAGTCTGGAATAAAAGATTCTTGCTCACTGGAGGCACTAGAACACTGACTATGCTTATTTTTATCTCAATTCTCAATTGAGATTTTCTCAGCTCCCAAATTAATCTCTAAGAATATACATTTCTTTGTTTTCTTGTTTAGGAATCCTAAAGATGGCAAAATTATTAATTGAGTTTAAGACCAGTTTTTGGAATAAAAGCAACATGAAATAAAGTTGTTTGGTTTTTGTTTGTTTGTTTGTTTGTTTTTTACTATGTTCTCATAACCCATGCACCATCATTAGTGGGGCTGAGAACTGAGTCATGCTTTCAGGTTGATTCAGTCACATGAAAGGAAGAATTTTTATTGAATTTAGGTAATGCTAGTGTAAATACCATCTTCAGGAGAAGTAAGTAAGTAAAGAAAGCCTTAGTGAGCAAGTATGCATTTGTTTTGTTTTTAAATTGACCAGTGGCTTAGCTTAGTTTCATCATTATTGATGATCTTATGATAGGAGCAATTCATTATAATATGTAACATTCTGGAGTTGGCTTAAAGCAGTTGGATTATTAATCTTCTAGAAAAAACAGAAATTTCATTTCTTAGCAACATGAATCCAATACTGTATCAAGAAAATGTTTATTGAAATTTAGGCTTCTAAACAGGGTAAATTAAAAATTCTCTCCTTAAGTCACCCAGTTTCACAAGTTTGGGTTAGTTTCCTAAAAGTTCTCAACTATCCTATTTTTAAAGATTTTAGAAGTTTAGAATTTAAATTTATTTGTTCATCTCAACTTATACTTCCTAATGCAAATAATTTGCTATCCATCAGCCTATTTCCCTCTGTTCTTTATTGACTTGAGTGTCTCAAGAAGTTCTTGGGTTTACTAAGTACTAAATAGAGGGTTGACAAAGGTGAAGAGGAGGCTAATGACCGTGTCTTCAGTGTATCTCATATCAGTAGCTTCCTTTACTAGGACTGGGGCTTTAGACAGAACTATTATTTAATAGGTGTGTTGTGGTATCCTTTAGTTAAAACTCTTTTAATATGTCATACATTTTTCTGTTAACAAAATGACTAGGATATCATTGCCCTTATAATAAATACAAGGTATGTGAGACAGTTACCACTGACCTCATGGTCAAAGTAATGTAAATATTGCTGATTATTGTCAGTTCAGCTCCCCTGCATGGAAAAGAGAGGACTTTTTCCCCAGTAACTGTATGAAATCTTGATTATATATGGGTTTCCAGACTTACCTCAATTCACAGTTTGCTCCTCTAAGGCACAAAGGCACATGATCAAAACTATAGCTATGTAGCAGAGCAATAATAGTCATGAAGAATTGTTAACATTTTCATATTTTCTGAGGTTTCAGTATATATAATGCCTAGTGAAGCAACTTTGCTGAAAGCTTAAAATTTATGCAAACCCAACCAAAGAGGGCTCAATAAAAGCTATCATTCTGGTCACTTCAAGATGAAAGTGACCAATCAGTAGGGTCCCTGCATTTAACTTCAGAGATGTTGTTACCACCTCTGTATGTTCCTTTCCTTAACTATTCTCCAGCTTCCGTGGCCATAATACATCAACTATTTCGTTTGTCAAAAGCACCAATGGATGTATTTTGAATAGATGGTTCTCCCTGTTCATAGGTATATATTTTTTCTTATATTTAAGTGTATTCTTTCATATTGTGTACATGTGTGTGTGTGTATGTACATATGTTTGTGTGTGATTTTTTTCAAATCTGAAAAAATATGCCTGACTGCTTCAAATATACTTAATATTATATACATAAATAATACATATTTTATATTCATATGAAATCTTCCCTACCAGGTTTCCATTGAAATTTCTTTTGCTTCAGTAATGGTTTCATTTCAGTATTGTTTTTTTCTTCCCCACATGATCAGGATTTCAGGATTATTATTGTGGCTTTGCCAGTGTTTTGACTCTGCTCTAGTAATTTCTTTTGACATAATTTGATTTAAAAATGCAAAGTTTTTAAAATTACACATTGCTTTTGAAACACTGGATTTATAATCACAGACCTTAATTACTCCCTCCTCAATGTACTCTTCTCAGTACTTTGCAGATAATGAAAGTTTACTATATCTTTTGCATGTTTTGAATTATCTATTTTTATTGACATTTTTGAACCTTTAATAACTGCAGAGTTATATTATTTAGTTATTCTAAATTCCTCATCTGTTCATTTTCATTTTGTTCTATTCAGTTACTCTCTTTTTTAAAAGTAACCTTGAGGAAGACTGTGAAGATTAAAATACACAATTCTGGCCTTCAAGGAATTTAGAGTCTATGGAAGAACAGTTATACAAAGAAATACATACTGTATGGTAAAATAAAGCAAGATAATTTACTGTAGATGAAGTATGTGAAAATTTCAATAGGATATGGGAAAAAGATCATCTTCACCTTATGGGGGTATATTATGGAAGAAATAACATTTAGGTTAAACTATAAGTGATGACTAGGAATCATCTCATGGGACCAAAAGAACAGAAGTATTCCAAGCAGGAAGTTCAATTCAGTTCATTTTAGTCAGACTCTTTATGACCCAATGGACTACAACACACCGGGCTTCCCTGTACATCACCAACTCCTGGAGCTTGCTCAAACTTATGTTCATTCAGTCAGTGATGAAACCAACCATCTCATCCTCTGTTGTCCCCTTCTCTTGCCATCAATCTTTCCCAGCATCAGGGTCTTTTCAAATGAGTCAGTTCTTTGCATCAGGTGGCCAAAGTATTGGAGTCTCAGCTTCAGCATCAGTCCTTCCAATGAATATCCAGGACTGATTTTCTTTAGGATTGACTTGTTTGATCTCCTTGTAGTCCAAGGGACTCTCAAGATGCTTCTCCAACACCACAGTTCAGAACCATCAATTTTTCAGCACTCAACATTCTTTATAGTTCAACTCTCACATCCATACATGACTGCAGGAAAAACCATAGCTTTGACTAGAGGAATTTGTTGGTGTTAACAATGTAAAAAGTATGTAAAAAGTAATGTCTCTGCTTTTTAATATGCTGTCTAGGTTGGTCATAACTTTTCTTCCAAGGAATAAGCGTCTTTTAATTTCATGTCTAAAGTTACCATCTGCAGTGATTTTGGAGCCCAAGAAAATAAAGTATCTTACTATTCCATTGTTTCCCCATCTATTTGCCATGCAGTGATGGGACCAGATGCTATAATCTTTGTTTTTTGAATATTGAGTTTTAAGCCAGCATTTTCACTCTCCTCTTTTATTTTCATCACGAGGCTCTTTAGTTTTTCTTTGCTTTCTGCCATAAGGGTGATATCATCTGCATATCTGAAGTTATTGATATTTCTCCTGATAATCTTGATTCCAGCCTGGGCTTCATCCATCTCAGCATTTTGCATGATGTGCTCTGCATATAAGTTAAGTAAACAGAGTGACAATATACAGCCTTAATGTACTCCTTTCCCAATTTGGAACCAGTCTGTTTTTCTATATTCACTTCTAATTGTTGACTCTTGAACTGCATATATAGATTTCTCAGTAGGCAGATAAGGTGGTCTGGTATTCCAATCTCTTGAAGAATTTTCCATAGTTTGTTATGATCCACACAGTCAAAAACTTTGGTGTAGTCAATTAAGCAGAAGTAGTTGTTTTTCTGGGACTCTCTTGCTTTTTCTATGACCCAACAGATGTTGGCAATTTGATCTCCGGTTTCTCTGACTTTTCTAAATTCAACCTGAACATCTGGAAGTTCATGGTTCACATACTGTTCAAGGCTGGCTTGGAGAATTTTGAGCATTACTTTATTAGCGTTGTGAGATGAGTGCAACTGTGCAGTAATTTGAACATTCTTAGGAATTGCCTTTCTTTGGGACTAAAATGAAAACAGACCTTTTCCATTCCTGTGGCTACTGCTGTGTTTCTTAAATTTGCTGGCATATTGAGTGCAGCACTTTCACAGCATAATCTTTTAGGATTTGAAATAGCTCAACTGGCATTCCATCACCTCCACTAGCTTTGTTAGTAGTGATGCTTCTTGAGGCCCACTTGACTTCACATTCCAGCATATCTGGCTCTAGGTGATTGATGACACCATCATGATTATCTGAGTCATGAAGGTCTTTTTTGTATAATTCTGTGTATTCTTGCCAGCTCTTCTTAATATATTCTGCTTCTGTTAGGTCCATACATTTTTCTGCCCTTTATTGTGCCCATCTTTGCATGAAATGTTCCCTTGGTATCTCTAATTTTCTTGAAGAGATCTCTAGTCTTTCCCATTCTATTGTTTTCCTCTATTTTTTTGCATTGATCACTGAGGAAGGCTTTCTTATCCCTCCTTGCCATTCTTTGGAACTCTACATTCAAATGGGTTTATCTTTCCTTTTTCTCCTTTTCCTTAGCTTCTCTTCTTTTCTCAGCTATTTGTAAGCAAAAAGGAATAACATGAAATCAGAGAGGTCAGAGGATAAGGTAAATTTAAGGATTACCATTATATCAAAGTAATATAAGGTGAAGCTGCATTAACTGCAGAGGGACAAGAAGAAGTAGGACAAGAACATGGGTAAGGGCTAGAAAGTGTCAATGTATATGTAACTTGTAAGGCAATAGTTTTCATTCCATGTTGTCTTGAAAAATTTACCTTAGAATGTGAGTATATATTTAATGGGAAAAAGGTTCTAGTGCCAAAAAACGAGGAAAGCACTGTGTTAAAACTAGTTAATCATTATTTAATGTCTTTTCTGATCATTGTGACATAATTTGCATCATGAATCTTAAAAAATATAGGGAATAGTTCGACTCTGTATAATCATATTTTCTTTTCTAGAGGCTTTCCAGGAGCCTGGAATTCAAATTAGATTCATAGCATTTAGTATAATGCATAGTTAATATTTGTCTTGTAGTTTCTGCTTATTTTCTCTTTTTCACATTATATCATAATCACCCTGAAGGCAGGGGTTATGTTTATTTTGATTTGCCTTTATACTCAGAGTCTGTTAGAACGGTCAGTATGAAGAAATGAATACACCTTTGAACAAAATATTTTGAGAAAACTTTTAAGTGATAAGGAGAACCCCTAAGGAATTTTGAACAGAGAATGGAAAACTCAGATTTTATATTCAGGCAGATCACTCATGCTGCATTGTGGAAGTTAAATGAAAAGAACAGACCAAGGAACTCTATCCAGTTGAGAGAAAAAAGAGGTTGGGAATAGAACACTGATAGATTTTATTATTATCTAAAAAATTCTGTATTAGTTTTCTATTGCTCTTGTAACAAATTACCATAGATATAGTGGCTTAAAGCACACAAATTTATCCTTAAAGTTTTGTAGGTTAGAAATCTGACATGAGTTAAAATCAAGGTGTCAGTGGGACTGTGTCCCTTGGAGGATTTAGGGGAGAATCTATTTCCTTGTCCTTTTCAGCTTCTAAGGTCTTTTCACTTTCCTTGACTCGTGGCTGCCTTCCTCCATCTTAAGGCCAGCAATGTTGCAAGTCTCCATTCCTTTCTTCCATAGTCACATCTTTCTTTGACTCTCTTCTGCTTTAAAGTACCCTGTTTTGATTTGCATTTCTCTGATGATGAGTGATGTTGAGCATCTTTTCATGTGTTTGTTAGCCATCCGTATGTCTTCTTTGGAGAAATGTCTATTGAGTTCTTTGGCCCATTTTTTGATCGGGTCGTTTATTTTTCTGGAGTTGAGCTGTATAAGTTGCTTGTATATTTTTGAGATTAGTTGTTTGTCAGTTGCTTCATTTGCTATTGTTTTCTCCCATTCAGAAGGCTGTCTTTTCACCTTACTTATAGTTTCCTTTGTTGTGCAGAAGCTTTTAATTTTAATTAGATCCCATTTGTTTATTTTTG
>SJYV01047202.1:548472-655284 GCA_006410875.1 Neotragus pygmaeus
AGCATACTGACACATATATACGGAATTTAGGAAGATAGTAATGATGACCCTGTATGTGAGACAACAAAAGGACACAGACATAGACAATGGACTTTTGGCCTCAGAGGGAGTAGGAGAGGGCGGGATGATCTGGGAGAATGGCATTGAAGAATATATACTATTATGTAAGAAACGAATCACCAGTCTATGTTTGATACAGAATGCAGGACGCTTGGGGCTGGTGTACGGGGATGATCCAGAGAGACGTTGTGGGGTGGAAGGTGGGAGGGGGACTCGGGATTGGGAGCTTGTGTGCACCTGTGGTGGATTCGTGTCGATGTATGGCAAACCCAATAGAGTATTGTAAAGTTAAATTTAAAAATAAATAAATTAAAAAAAAAATAAAAGCATTGTGGAAAATCAAAAAAAAAATTAAAAAAAGTAAATATTACTATAACCAAGTAAAAAAGAAATTATTATTGTGGGAAAAGCATTTATGAGTATTTCCTATTTATCACATGTTAATACACTCATATCTATAACACATTATGTGGAATCAATAAAGTGGTATAAAAACAAAAAAAAAAAAAATAAAGTACCCTGTTACTCCAGTGGGTTTCTCAGATAATCTGAAATAGGATAGTCCCCTATTTTAAGATCAGATGACTAGTCACTTAATTTCCCTTTGCCATGTAATATAGCATATCTACAAGTTTCTGGGCTTAGTACATGAACAACTTTGTGGGACCATTATTCTGTCTGTAATGTCTGTTGTGCAGACTGATAGCTGGGGAGTGAAGAATGAATCAAGGATCAGATACAGGTTCCTAATTTGTTCACTTGTACAGATCCTGGATACCAGTAGCTGAAACAGGGAAATCAGAAGGTGGTAGCTTGTCGTGGGAAGATAATGAGCTCAGGTATAGTCATGCTAAGATTGAGGAGTGTTGGAGGTAACTGAGAAGATATGAATACTAGTTGACCTGTGAGCTGGATGCAGGCAATGGGAGGCCCCTCACCCAGTCTTCTGTGCTTAGAATGTAGTTCTATCACTAGAGACTTGTTCCAAAGAAGCAGCCTGGAAAGAGTAAAGTATTGTTGAGACTAGCTGACTGTGGCTAGGATCATGAACTCCTTATTGCAAAATTCAGAATTAAATGAAGAAAGTACAGACATCACTAGACCATAAAAGTATGACCTAAATCGAATCCCTAACGATTATACAGTGGAAGTGACAAATAGATTCAAGGGATTAGATCTGAAAGACAGAGTGCCTGAAAAACTATGGATAGAGGTCCGTGACATTATATAGGAGACAGTGATCAAGACAATTCCCAAGAAAAAGAAATGTGAAAAAGCAAAACGGTTGTCTGAAAAGGCCTTACAAATAGCTGAGATAAGAAGAGCAGCTAAAGGCAAAGACAAAAGGAAAGATATGCCCCTCTAAATGCAGAGTTCCAAATAATAGCACAGAGATATAAGAAAACCTTCTTCAGTGATCAATGCAAAGAAATAGAAGAAAGCAAAAGAATGGGAAAGACTAGAGATCTCTTCAAGAAAATTAGAGATACCAAGGGAACATTTCATTCAAAGATGGGCACGATAAAGGACAGAAATGGTATGGACCTAACAGAAGCAGAAGATAAGAAGAGCTGGTAAGAATACACAGAAGAACTATACAAAAAAAAAAAAATTCTTCATGACCCAGATAAACATGATGGTGTCATCACTTACCTAGAGCCAGACATCCTGGAATGTGGTCAAGTGGATCTTAGGAAACGTCACTACGAACAAAGCTAGTGGAGGTGATGGAATGCCAATTGAGCTATTTCAAATCCTAAAAGATGATGCTGTGAAAGTGCTGCACTCAATATGCCAGCAAATTTAGAAAACTCAGCAGTAGCCACAAGACTGGAAAAGTCAGCTTTCATTCCAATCTCAAAGAAATGCAATGCCAAAGAATGCTCAAACTACCGCACAATTGCACTCATCTCATGTGCTTGCAAAGTAATGCTCAAAATTCTCCAAGCCAGGCTTCAGCAGTATAAGAACCATGAACTTCCAGATGTTTAAACTGGATTTAGAAAAGGAAGAGGAACCAGGGATCAAATTGCTGTCATCTGTTGGGTCATAGAAAAAGCAAGAGAGCTCCAGAAAAATATCTACTTCTACTTTGTTGACTTCACCAATGTCTTTGTGTGGATCACAACCAACTGTGGAAAATTCTTCAAGAGATGGGAACACCACAGTACCTTACCTGTCTCCTGAGAAACCTGTGTGGAGGTCAAGAAACAACAGTTAGAACTGTACATTGAGCAACAGACTGCCTCCAAATTGGGAAAAGAGTATATCAAGTCTGTATATTGTCACTCTGTTTATTTAACTTATATGCAGAGCACATCATGCCAAATGATGGGCTAGATTAAGCTCAAGCTGGGACCAAGATAGCTGGAAGAAATATCAATAACGTCAGATATTCAGATGACACCACTTTTATGACAGAAAGCAGAGGAATTAAAGAGTCTCTTGATGAAAGTGAAAGAGGAGAGTGAAAAAGCTGGCTTCAAACTCAACATTCAAAAAACAAAGATCATATTATAAAGTTTCAAGACTTCATGCCTAGAAGATGGGGAAACAATGGGAACAGTGAGAGACTTTAGTTTCTTGGGCTCCAAAATCACTGCAGATGGTGACTGCAGCCATGAAATTAAAAGACACTTGCTTCTTGGCAGAAAAGCTATGACAAACCTAGACAGCATATTAAAAAGGAGAGACATTACTTTGCTAACAAAGGTCTATGTAGTCAAAGTTATGGTTTTTCCAGTAGTCATGTATGGATGTGAGAGCTGGACCATAATGAAGGTTGAATGCTGAAGACACTATGGTTTTGAACTGTGGTATTGAAGAAGACTCTTGAGCATCTTTTGGACTTCAAGCAGATGAAACCAGTCAATCCTAAAGAAAATCTGTCCTGATTATTTTTTGGAAGAAGTTTCAGCCTAAGCTGAAACTCCAATGTTTGACCACCTGATGTAAAGAACTGACTCACTGGAAATGACCGTGATGCTGGGCAAGACTGAGGCCGGAGGATAAGGGGACAACAGAGAATGAGATGGTTGGATGGCATACCATCTCCACGGACATGAATTTGAGTGAGCTCTGGGAGTTGGTGATGAATAGGGAAGCCTAGCATGTTGCAGTCCATGGGGTCGCAGTGTTGGACCCAATTGAGCGACTGAACTGAACTGAAGTATGGAAACTGTATATGCCTTGTACATAGTGTTTGAAATTCCAAAGTTGTTGTATATGAAAAACTAAGTAGAAAACTTTTTGTTGTTTCCGTTTTTCAACACCATTCAAGAGCTTTATAATGGGTAGATAACTTTTTTTTTCTAAGTTGAAATAAACCTATTTTAAAAAGTAAAACAGAGTTACTCTTTTCTGATAATTTAGTAGTTTCCAAGGAATCTTTGATTTATAATTTGGTCTCTTGATATACTTACCTGCAGAGATGGATGATGTCTCCCTGAGGAGACAACATCAGTGAATAAATAGTCCATTTCATTTATAAATTAGTCTCCTGTATGTCTGATTAACAGGATTTAGTCTTCAAAACTATGATCACTCAGAATAATAAAAATTGGACTTCTCAGCCATGAATGCGGAAAATGGTCGTTGGATTCTGATGAATTTATTAAGAGTTTCTTAACATTTTACCTTTCTTATCATAGTTTGTGTCGAGTAAACAGTAAATTGAAATTAATAGATGTCATGAAAGCATGCTTTCTTTTGCTTAATTATACTTGGAAAACCTATGTTGAATAAAGTATTCTCCATTTGCCTAAATGTTAAAATTTCATTATCATTTCTATTGCATTTACTTCACTGCTCAGGATCCTATTGATAAACACATTAACAATGACACCTAATAATTTGCCTCCAAACAGGGTAATGATTATAATGCATTTTTTTTTCTACTAACAATAAAGCTTCCATCTGTCACTCTTTTCTATATACTGAAGCCATGCTGTTCTTAGCATGGGTTACATTTGTAAATGTTTCATTTATGAACCATTCCTCACTCTGCTCCTCTGCAGTACAGAAATATGCCACAGAAGATCAGTTGTCTTGCAGTTCATTCATGAGCCTCTAAGTCTGGCATCCCATTTGGTCTGTTATTTCCTCAATAGTTTCTAGCAGGAAGTTATCCTATATAATTCTCATAACTTTATTTATCAAATAATTATGCTAAATAGCTATTTAATTTGTAAATATATGACAACTGGTTCTCTTAATATTTTGTCTTTACCTTTTTACTGTCCATTTCTCTTGTTATAGACTAATCTGTTCCACAGGCAATGTTACTTAAAAAAAAATCCTTAAAATCAGTTTAATTTATGATTCAGAAGACAATACACATTCTTTAGGCAGTCAAGGATGTTGAAATTATGATAAAAGAGTTAAAATTGCATTTTTATTCAAATTATTATTTTGTAGCATATCCCCTCATTATATGAACAGATTATCAAGTTTCATGACCTGACAACTATGTTTTGTAAGCATCTGACTGTGAAATGTTATTGTTCATAAACAATTTAGCTGATTTAGACAGGAGCCTTCAACATTGACAATTTAGTCATATCATTTTTAGAGACAAAAAAAGCTAGAGTAATATTTTGGGGATCAGCAGGAGACAGGTTGGGGAAACCTAAGGAAAAAATCATTGTCTTACATCCCTTTCGAATACTCTTTCATTAGATCAACGAATATAAAAGGCAAAGGAGAGACAATCATCACCCATGAAACACAGAGCCAACTTTTACTTTTTTTTTTTTTTTCATTCCATCCGAGTAGAGCAGCTAACAAGATTAGATTGTGTTGAGAATCAGATTCTTAGGCTTAGAGAATTACTTGCTTGATTTAAGGCAGAGTAACTCCCAGCAATTGGTAGAATAAGAATTTTTACTTACCTGAGTTTACAAAAGTACACAATAGTAGAGCCAAGTATAGAACCCAGAAAGTAGATAAAAGATATATTCTAAACAGAGAGTAATATCTTTGGAAGTGATAGAAACTGGGGTTTTAGGAATTCTCTTTTAGAATATTTTTTTGAGGTGCTGCTTGTGATTTTAGATATAGCATGAATAAAAACCCAAGTTACTCTCACCAAAGGGTGCTGTAATCAGTTCAAATTTAAACTGAATAAATAAATAGGGTGGAAGGGATAAGAGGAAATGAGTATTCATAAGCACACCTATAAGGACTTCCTTGTAGCCCCAATGGTAAAGAATCTACCTGCAATGCAGGAGACCAGGGTCGAATCCTTGGGTCAAGCAGTTCCTCTGGAGAAGGGAACGACAATCCACTCCAGTATTCTTGCCTGGAGAATCTCATGGACAGAGAATCCTGGTGGGCTACAGTCCATGGGGTCGCAAAGAGTCGGATACAACTGAGCAACTAACACAAGCACATCTATATGCTGTTTTAGTTAAGGTGTTTTCTTACTATGATAAATGCTTTCAGTGGGGCAGCATATAGAGAAGGATGATTTGAACACTGTAATGTCAGAGATGGATATAGATGCAAGTGTGTGGATTCAGAGTGCAGCCTGAGGGCACTCTGTGATGAAAACGTAGAGGCCAGGTAGAGCATAGCAGGGACTCCAAAAAGTACAGAAAACATCTTATCACAATCCATTCTGGGCTCCATATAAACACCTACTCATTTTGTCCCTTAACCACATCTGAGAAAAATCATATACGGTAACCTTTGACCTTCCCCAATACAAACTGAAGTTCGGTAGCCATTAAATTTCCTGTAGTGCCTGCCTTCCTGCTAGTGCTGCACTGATTTTTCAGTATTTAATTAATAATATTTTTACCCAGGATATGAGTTTCTTGCCCACACTCATTTGTTTGTTCATTCATTCACTTATTTTATTCAAGAAATGTATACACATACATACACAAACCATTCCTTTAAGGAGCTTGTATTATGTGGGCAGAACTAGTAAATTAATATAACTTTAGTGAAAGTCAATCAATCGTGTTTGACTCTTTGCAACCCCATGAATTATACAGTCCGTGGAATTCTCCAGGCAAGAATACTGTAGTGGGTAGCCCTTCCCTTCTCCAGGGGATCTTCCCAACACAGAAATCGAACCAGCGTCTACTGCATTACAGGCAGATCCTTTTCCAGCATAGCAAACAGGGAAGCCTTCTTTCAGTTCAGCTCAGTTAAGTTGCTCAGTTGTGTCCGACTCTTTGCGACCCCATGAATCGCAGCATGCTGGGCCTCCCTGTCCATCACCAACTCCTGGAGTTCACTCAAACTCACATCCATCAAGTCGGTGATGCCATCCAGCCATCTCATCCTCTGTCATCCCCTTCTCCTCTTGCCCCCAATCCTTCCCAGGATCAGAGTCTTTTCCAATGATTCAGCTCTTCGCATGAGGTAGCCAAAATATTGGAGTTTCAGCTTTAGCATCAGTCCTTCCAAAGAACACCTATGACTTATCTCCTTTAGAATGGACTGGTTGGATCTCCTTATAGTCCAAGGGATTCTCAAGAGTCTTCTCCAACACCACAGTTCAAAAGCATCAATTCTTTGGTGCTCAGCTTTCTTCACAGTNCCAGCATGGGAGCCACGTAGTAAGCACGCTCCACAGATTAATACCAGATGACTTCCCAAAAGGTGGTCCCTGGTCACATTTCCTTCCCCCATGTTGCCCGAGATGAAACTTGGTTGTGCCGAAGACCTTAGACTTGGAGATGATGTTTTGAAGGAAGGTCTGAGGCTCTCCCTGTTGCCTTCCTCCCATTATTTAAAATACTGCCTCAAGGCACCTGTATAAATATTAAAACTTTAATTAAAGAATAAACGGTGAGGGAGCTTCAACATGAAGGGGTACCCAGCACCTTCAGATGACTTCAACAGAGAACGTGGTCAGACTAGGTTGCTGGGGCTGGAGGTTCCTAATGAAAATATTGTTCAGCTGCTGAGTCACGTCCGAATCGTGACCCCATGGAGTGAAGCACTTCAGTGAAGGACAGTGTCCGTCACTGTCTTCTGAAGTTCGCTCAGACTCATGTCCGTTGAATTGGTGATGCCACCCAACCATCTCATCCTCTGTCGTCCCCTTCTTCTCCCTCCCTGAATCTTTCCCAGTGACCCATGGATTCATACGGAGAGACAACCGTCCTCGTATCTGGAGTTGCTCTGAACACCATCATTATTGTTGGTCTGTCATTGTCACAATACACAACAGATGTGGGTGACGCATGCTTGCTACTGCGGATGGATGTGTCTGTATTGGGGGAAGGAGTACCTTACATAATCAATATTTATCCAGGACATACCACATGTTAGATGTTCTGCTCAGGGAACAGGAACAGGGCCAATGAAAACTTTGCTCTTGTGGAGCTTCTTTGGTTCTGGGGAGAGCCAGACAATAAGCAAAGGATGGAAATGCATTTTTATGAGAATAAGGATGAGGGTTAAAAAAAAAACTATGATGTGGCAGTATGATAAAGAGTCACTTGGAAGGGCTTTCCAGGGAGGAGAGATTTGAGCTGAGATCTAGGGTGAAAAGCAGCAGTTGATACGCTGTGGTTGTTCAGTAAGGAAGTCATATCTGACTCTTTATGACCCCATGGAATGCAGCACGCCAGGCTTCCCTGTCCTTAGTCATCTCCCAGAGTTTGCTCAAACTCATGTCCATTGAGTCGGTGATGCCATCCAACCATCTCATCCTCTGTTGCCCCCTTCTCCTCCTGCCTTCCATCTTTCCCAGCATCAGGGTCTTTTCCAATGAGTCAGCTCTTAGCACGAAGTGGCCAGAGTATTGAAGCTTAAGCTTCAGCATCAGTCCTTCCAATGAATATTCAGGATTGATTTCCTTTAGGATGGACTGGTTTGACCTCCTTGCTGTCCAAGGGACTCTCAAGAGTGTTCTCTAGCACCACAATTCGAAAGCATCAATTCTTTGGGTTGCTCAGCCTTCTTTATGGTCCAATTCTCACAGCTGTACATGACTACTGGAAAAAACAATTGATATGGATCAAGTATTTATTGAGAACCTAATACATGCCAAACACTATTCAAAGCATTTGAAATACACAGCCATCAGAAGGAGCATTCCTTCTAGAGTGAAGGGCAATTTAGAAAGAGGGAATGGCATGTGCAAAGGCCCTGAGGCTGAAACAGACACAGCTGTATTGGAGAAGTTGGGTCATAGAGGCTCTTGAGACCTGATAAGGACTTTGGCTTTCATTTCATTTAAGCCAGTAGAAGAGTTTTTTTGTTTGTTTGTTTGTTATTTATTTGGCTGTGCTGGGTCTTAGTTGCAACACATGGGGTCTGGCTCCCTGACTAAACACGGAGTCTTAGCCACTGGAGTACCAGGGAAGTCCCCTATGGGAAGGTTTAGTGCAGCAACATACTATGATACATTTTTGGCTTGCATGTTGTGGGAAACACTGTCAGATATTTTTCAGGGCAGTAAATAAAGCAGTGTGCCTTCTTGGCCAGCCAGCTTTTGTCTCAAAGTTCTGATGCATCTCCTTAACTGAATTCAGTCTNGCTCAACTGGAATTTCATCACCTCCACTAGCTTTGTTCGTAGTGACCCTTCCTAAGGCCCACTTGACTTCACATTTCAGGATATCTGGCTCTAGGTGAGTGATGACATCATCATGATTATCTGGGTCATGAAGATCTTTTTTGTACAGTTCTTCTGTGTATTCTTGCCACCTCTTCTTAATATCTTCTTAGAATTGGACAAAGATGAGAATGGTACCCTTTTAAAGTTTATATTTGAAATTTTGACAATACAGTTATTTTTTTTACCTGGTACTTTTAAAAATTTCTGATTATTAAAACTTAGATTAGAAAATGTTTACTTCTGGTGTTTAACTTTCATAATCTCCCACTCTAAGTAAAATATTATGTTTCTCCTGGCAAATTTAGCAGATGTTTCCTGTATTCAGTACTATTTGGAGAAGAATACCCTTTAGGTTGAAAGTTGTTATTTCTCTTTCTGTTGTCTACTGAGATTCTTTTCTACAGTCTGTTCATTTCTTGACACTTCTTTAGAAACTAAGATAAGTGATCCAATTACTGACAGTTTTGATGTTGATGTTGATGTACTATTTAGTGTCCGCCCTTTTAGAAAAGCAATTTAATTCTGTACATTCTAGTAAATAGCTTCAGCCTTTCCTCTTTTGCACCTTCTAAATAAGGGCATTTTAATCTGTTTTACTATTTACATGTTTGAATAACTATGGCATGTGAGTTGACATAAAAATCTAACAGCTGGAGTTAAAAAATAACACCAGATACTCCTTTAGGGTAGACATTGTATCTTATAAACTTTCTATACCCTTCATTTGTTAATATAGAGTCTAAATATTGCAGAAACTCAATTAATATTTGTTGAAATAATATGAAAATATCTTCATATAAAATCAAGTAAAATATTTTGACTATCATGTCCTAAGGGAGGAATAAAAATCTTCTATCATGTCTATGTAAGTTTAATGGAAGAAAAAAAAATCTAGTAAAAAAATTTTTTCTTTCCATTTTTTAGAGGAAAAAAGAAGATTCTTTTCCACTCATAAGCTTTTCTTATAGTCCAGTAAAAGTCATTTTTTCCTTCTCAATGCAGAGCCAAACTTTGATTTTAAGATAAAGGTTTCAATAGGTTTTTTTAGGTTTTTCTTCCATTATATAGAAATGTGTACAATACATTGTAGATGAGACTTTCAAATGAGTAGTCATAATCTCTTTTACCAGAGCTATAAAGACAAAGATTTAAGCTCCTTTCAGATTTTGAATTTAATTAAAAAAAAAAAAAAGGAAAATATTCAATGCTATGGAAAACAAGTGAGAAGTGTGAGAAAGGAATGAACCAGAAGTACAAGAAGCCTCTCTGATGCTGTGTAAGTGATGGGGAGAAAGTGCAGTGGTTTGAGCTAATAGGAGTTTTTGAGCGACTTTATGTTGTGAGTTTCTGTGAGAGATGAGAAGGATCATGTTTATGAAATATAAGATTAGAAAATGTAAGACTAAAGCCAAGTAGTCTCTTCTACCTATTAAAACTTTGAAGCAGATGAAAATAATACTTCTACTAAATGAAGTTTTCAATACTTAGTTTCTTTAAAGGTTAAAGAGTTGAAGATGTCAAAATGAAAGTATTATGTATTGCTATTAATTTGTAACATACAAACTTTCTATTTTTTTTTTCTTTAAGCTGGTAGATAATTGAACAATTTATGGGGAAAGCATGATTTGAGATGACTCATTGATAAGTCTTAAAGACCTTGTTCAGGAGCCCAGAGGGAACAGGCCAATATCTCTCAGTGATCTTGTGATGGATTTAGATCTACTCCTGGTTCTCCTTCGTTCTCTGTGGTAAACCCTCCTGTCTAATGGCTGACTTTAGAGATGGTTATGGGACTGAAGCATGTAAGTCTGTGTCAAGAGGGTTACCATATAAGGTTCTTTTGAGTAAACTAGGATGGTGTGGAAGTGAGGATAGACATTACTTGTTATATTTTTAATCAACTTTTTACCATTCATTATTTGGATAAGCTTTTTAGTGACAGTTCTTACTCATTGGTATAACTTGCCTTCTAAAAAGCAAACTAGCTTGAATTCCGTGCCCCACCCCCACCCTGCTTTTCTGCATTTAAAGTGATAGTTAAAGAAAGTAGTTTCTGGTTATTATAGCTTATTTTTCCATCAGAACTGAAAAACAGTGATTTGTTTGCAAGAAGGGACAGAGACAAACGTTTGAACCTGCTTTCTGAAAAAAAAAAAAAAAGAAAAAGATTATTTTCTATTAGAGTAGAAAGCTGAAGGTTGTGAGTTCACTTGTTCTAGACTGATTTTATTCTCTAATCTTGAGAAAGCTATTTAAAGTCTCTGTGGTCATATTACCTTATCTTTCAAGTAGGATTTCCAAACTCTCACCTAGGGTAGACAAAATAACCATGAATAGCACCTGTATTAAAAACAAACAAGCAACAAGAAAAATAGTAAAGCTGTGACAAAACAAAATGCTGTAAGTATACTTAATGAACAAGTATTGATCTCAGTTTGTAGATAAAAGTACTTTGTTATTAATATATAAGAAGGAAAGAGTCTCCTTGGAAAATGTCAATATTCAGAGGGAGAAACTAAGGGGTAAACATAATAATCCTATGTTTACTTAAAGTAATCTGTGTTTGATTTATTTTTAGAAATTAAATATTGATTCTGACTCTCTGTGAGGGTAAAAACCCATAGTATCTGAAAGTTAAAACTGATTTTTGCCAATCAAACACATGCAATTATGTCAAAACATTAGTTAATATGGTAACCTAAATGCCAGTGTAAAATAGGATTTAGGCAGGTTGATATTGAAGTAGACTATTGCTGTTTATAGATAGGTGGATGTTAATAAATATAGATTCCTACATACTTATGTATCTGTGCCTATAATTCAAATTATTCTGTGATTGTTTTATATCTGGTCATGATGCCAGAAGTGTTCCCTTATTTTACCTATGTTATGGGAGGTGGTAAGTGTGTTACAGTCAATGGAACATGGAACTAACTAAAATTTCTACTAACTTGTTACTAAGTGACTTTATCTTTCTGGGTCTTTGTAAGAAGTCTGTTGGAGAAAATTCTAAACCAGTGTTTACAGCTGTCTGAATGCTTAAAAATACTGATAAATCTTTGGACTCGATTCACATGCCCTTAACTTGAATTTTTATAGTAAAACTGTCCTAAAAGAATAACTACTTTCTTAGTGGATTGATTGATCTCTTATTGTTTAATTTTTCAAAATGCCGTATTAAATAAAATCTCTTCATTTTTTATTGTGCAGTTGGAATGAAGATGATATTCTATTATATACTGTAAACCAATATGCTTTTTTAAAAAAAATAGCTTTTAAAAATTAATTTATTTATTTTAATTGGAGGCTAATTACAATATTGTAGTGGTTTTTGCCATACATTGACATGACTCAGCCATGGGTGTACATGTGCTCCCCATCCTGAACCTCCCTCCCACCTCTCTCCCCATCCCAACCCTCAGGGTCATCCCAGTGCACCAGCCCCGAGCACCCTGTATCATGCATCGAACCTGGACTGGAGATCTGTTTCACATATGATAATATACATGTTTCAATGCTATTCTCTCAAATCATCCCACCCACACCTGTTCCCACAGAGTCCAAAGGACTGTTCTTTAACATCTGTGTCTCTTTTGCTGTCTAGCATATAGGGTCATCGTTACCATCTTTCTAAATGTTTTAAAATTAATATATCTTAAATTTAGTAAAAGGAATATAAAGATTCAATAAATTATCCAAAGGAAAGAAATTAACATTGAGCTTCTTAATGTTGGGTACTTATTACTCTTACATGTAATCCAGTGCTATCAACCTTGTCTTTGTCATTTGATATCTTCTTTTAACTACAATAACATTTTCTTATAGCTTCCAAAGAATGAGTAAAGGGAGCACTAATAAATTAAGAGATATTTTCAGAGAAAGATATGCTAGAGATTAATTTCTGAAAGTTGATAGGGAAATTGTGCATAGTTTAACCTATTCTATATATTATGTTGCTTATTAAATGAAATAAACATTTTAAAACTTTAGTTTGATACCATCAACCTACTACTTTTATGTATTATTAGTTTATCCAATTTCTCATTTATTATGTTATGAATAAATAATTATATTTTCATGTGTAACCCCTAAACAAATCACTGGTATTAATCTTACCATATTTAAAATCTTAATAATAAATTAAAAATAATAGAGTATTGAGTTTACTGAAATTAATATTGAGATGGTATTCTTTTTCTCTCTCAGTTTTCAGTATTTTTGTACTCTAATAGGGACTAGATTGGAGAAGGCAGTGGCAACCCACTCCAGTACTCTTGTCTGGAAAATCCAATGGACAGAAGAGCCTGTTAGGCTGTAGTCCATGGGTTCGCGAAGACCCAGACGCGATTGAGGAACTTCACTTTCTCTTTTCACTTTCATGCATTGGAGAAGGAAATGGCAACCCACTCAAGTGTTCTTGCCTGGAGAATCCCAGGGACGGTGGAGCCTAGTGAGCTGCTGTCTATGGGGCTGCACAGAGTCAGACATGACTTTATCAACTTAGCAGCAACAGCACCAGCAGCAGCAGCAGGGACTAAATAACTTTTTTTAAAAAAAACTTTATTTTACTTTACAATACTGTATTGGGTTTGCCATACATCAACATGAATTTGCCACGGGTGTACATGAGTTCCCAATCCTGAACCCCCCTCCCACCTCCCTCCCCATCGCAGTGCACCAGCCCCAAGCATCCTGTATACTGCATTGAACCTGGACTGGCGATTCATTTCTTATGTGATGTTATACATGTTTCAATGCCATTCTCCCAAATCATCCCACCCTCTCCCTCTTCCACAGAGTCCAAAAGTCTATTCTATACATCTGTGTCTCTTTTGCTGTCTCGTATACGAGGTTATCGTTACCATCTTTCTAAATTCCACATGTATGTGTTAGTATACTGTATTGGTGTTTTTCTTTATTTTAAAGCCAGCAGGAGGAGCTCTCACCTTGCTAGGTCCAATGTAATTAGTATGCCTGAAAAATCTGAGTTTGTGGGGTTTTTGTCTATGAAGCAACTGATAAAATTTAAACATATGTCACATGTAATGGTGTTAAAAATAAAAATAAATCCTTAGTTTTATTTTGATATTAATGCATCCTTCACCTGTCAGGAATGCAAATTTGAAATTTTGCTGTTCTATGAATTTTTAGAAGATATGATTGCAGTTTAATGAGGAAGATAAAGCAGTTATGTAAATCTTGTTTCATGAAGCTACTAATAAACAAAAAAGGTGCTCTTAAGGATCTTCACTGTTATAGATAGGTACAGATTTTCTGTTTTGTTGTTTATTTTGAAATGACTATATTTCAGTTTATAAATTATAAATATTTTAAGAATTGAGCAGCCCAAGTATGTTAAAAAAAATAACTACCTCAGTTAATCGATTAATTATTTTGACAGCATATGAAAAAGAAATCTTCATTGGTAGACTTCAATATTATGGAGTTTTATACTCTGTACTCCAATAAACTCCCTGATTTAAATGTCATGATACCAATAAAGCTTCAACCCATTCATGAGAAAAGTAGGATATAAACTTATCTAGATTTGAAATCAGGAAAGTAAATGGTGATTTTTCTCTGCATCTCCAAAAATAAAAAGAGCAAAACAAATAATGAAGTTTTATATTCAAACTTAAAAGGAAGTAAGAAAACACTATAAATTTTTAAAGGGGTAGTCTAGCGTCGGCTTCCCTGATAGCTTAGTTGGTCTGGTTAAGAATCTGCCTGTAATACTGGACATCCTGGTTTGATTCCTGGGTGGGGAAGATCTGCTGGAGAAGGGATAGGCTACCCACTCCAGTATCCTTGAGCTTCGCTTGTGGCTCAGCTGGTAAAGAATCTACCCACAATGCAGGAGACTTGGGTTTGATCCCTGCACTGGGAAGATACCCTGAGAAGGGAACTACCCACTCCAGTATTATGGTCTGGAGAATTCCATGGACTGTGTAGTCCATTGGGTCGCAAAGAGTCGGACACGATTGTGTGACTTTCTTACTTACTTCCTTATTCTAGCATGAATCTCCTTGGTTGGAATCACTTTGTGATCCTAGGGAAAATATGTAAGCTCTCTGAGCTTTAGTTTTCTCACCTGTAACTTGAGTATTAAAAAAATAAAATAAAGAAAATATAGGGCAGTGTGAGATTCCTTGAAGAAGGAAACATATAAGCCATCCTTCCTATATGTATGTGTGCTATGTCACTTCAGCCATATCCAACTCTCTGCAACCCCATGGACTGGAGCCTACCAGGCTCTTCTGTTCATGGGATTTTTGAGGCAAGAATACTGGAGTGGGTTACCATGCTGTTCTCCAGAGGATCATCCTAACCCAGGGATCAAGCCCATGTCTCTTATGTCTCCTGCAGTAGGAGGCAGGTTCTTTATCACTAGCACCAACTGGGAAGCCTATCTGACTGATTTAATATCATTACTTACTCAGCCTGCTAGGGAAAAAAATGCGGAGAAGGTGATGGCACCCCACTCCAATACTCTTGCCTGGAAAATCCCAGGGATGGGGGAGCCTGGTGGGCTGCCGTCTATGGGGTCGCACAAAGTTGGACACGATGGAAGCAACTTAGCAGCAGCAGCAGCAGGGAAAGAATGAGCTTCCGAGTGGCTTAGTGGTAAAACTGGAAATAGAACTGCCTTATGATCCAGCAGTCCCACTGATGGGCATACACACGGAGGAAACCAGAATTGAAAGAGACACGCATACCCCAGTGTTCGTCGCAGCACTGTTTATAATAGCCAGGACATGGAAGCAACCTAGATGTCCATCAGCAGATGAATGGATAAGAAAGCTGTGGTACATACACACAATGGAGTATTACTCAGCCATTAAAAAGAATACATTTGAATCAGTTCTAATAAGGTGGATGACACTGGAACCTATTATACAGAGTGAAGTAAGCCAGAAAGAAAAAGACCAATACAGAATACTAACGCATATATGGGAGAAGGCAATGGCAACCCACTCCAATACTCTTGCCTGGAAAATCTCATGGACGGAGGAGCCTGGTAGGCTGCAGTCCATGGGGTCACACAGAGTTGGACACGACTGAAGTGACTTAGCAACGCATATATATGAAATTTAGAAAGATGGTAACAATAACCCTGTATGCGAGACAGCAAAAGAGACACAGATGTATAGAACAGTCTTTTGGACTCTGTGGGAGAGGGAGAGGGAGAGGGTGGGATGATTTGGGAGAATGGCATTGAAACATGTATAATATCATATATGAAATGAGTCGCCAGTCCAGGTTCAATGCATGATACTGGACACTTGGGGCTGGTGCATTGAGATGACCCAGAGGGATCATACGGAGAGGGAGGAGGAAGGGGGGTTCAGGATGCAGAACACGTGTACATCTGTGGCAGATACATGTTGATGTATGGCAAAACCAATTAACCTCCAATTAAAATAAATAAATTTATATATATATACATATATATATATATATAAAAGAATCTGCTGCAACACAGGAGACGAGACACGGGTTCAATCCATATAAGATCCCCTAGAGTAAGAAATGACAACTCACTCAAGTATTCTTGCCTGGAAAATCCCACGGACAAAGGAGCCTGCTAGGTTCCAATCTATGGGGTCACAAAGAGTCAGACATGAATGATGTATTCCAAAATATAAATGTGTTAAATGAGTAACATTAAATTAATGAGTACCCCAAAGTAGATTCTGCTATTACACATTTCTGAATTCTTTTCTATAGTATATTGTTGTTTGTTCACTAAATTGTATGTGACTCTTTTGTGACCCCTTGGATTATAGTCTGCTAGTCTCCTCTGTCTATGGAATTTCCCAGGCAAGAATACAGGAGTGGGTTGCCATTTCCTTCTCCAGAGGATCTTCCCAACCCAGGGACTGAACTTGCGTCTCCTGTATTGGCCCGTGGATTCTTTACCACTGACTTGGAGAAGGAAATGACAACTCACTCCAGTGCTCTTACCTGGAGAATCCCAGGGATGGGGAAGCCTGGTGGGCTGCCATCTATGGGGTTGCACAGAGTCAAACATGACTGAAGCGACCTAGTAGCAGCAACAACATGTATATACCAAAAATAAAATTACTTTCATTTGATAACTTAAGCTTGGAGTTTGAATATTTATTATGACATCAGCTTTTTTCTCTAATATGTGAGATTATTATTTTTTGTACTGAATGAACCCAAATGCCATCGAGTATCACTTTGTGAATTTGCATGTGTGTGTTTATGTGTATGTGTGTGTGCATTTGTACTTTCTTTTACTTGTAGGCTTGTTAGAATTATATGTTAATATGGTGTAAATGAAGCTATAAAGAAAGCCTTTTTAAAAGCTCTAGCCCTTTATGTGTTTTTTTAAATCTCTTTACATGATATTAGCAGCATTGTAAGTCATTAGCTAAACATATTAATTCATTAAGGACAGAAAATGTTGTAGTCTAATTTGGTCATTCCTTCTTCATTTATTAACTCAAATATTTCAATATGATGAATGTTCCTTCATTAATTATTTATTTATTTATAAATAGTTCATATATAAAAAGCAAAATAAGTATTTTATGCTTTTCAGATTTCTTAACAGTTTTTAAAATAGTGGCTTCCTAGTGCACTGCAAAATATATTAGTAGGTATATTTTATCATTATTAATGCATGGATTTAAGCATATTTGAAGTGTTTCAGTCCCTTATAGTCATTAATCTTGTTATCAAATTATCTATTTTTAGCCAGTGGAAGTTTAAGCCAGTTGGTTCTTGAGTCCTTTTTACATGCCCCTAGTAAACACTGATATATTCCTTTATTTGGTGTAAGGACTATAAAACACCACCAATGAACTAATTTTACAAAACATAAAAAATAAATGGAACCTTGATCTGGTCAAGCCACTTAATATATCTACCAAGTTAAAGAAAATACAGAGAATGGGGAAATATGTTCAGTGATTTCTCACAAATGGGAAAATATAGAATGTGTGATAAAACTATTTTTGTTGGTCAAATTTTTTTCTAGTAAATTTTATTTCATGTAGTGAAAAAAATAACTGGCTAGTTAAAACAGCAATGAGATACTATTGTACATCTGTTAGAATGCCTTAAAAAAAAGAAAAAGAGAACTGAACAGTACCAAGTTCTGGTAAAGATGTAGAACAATTGGAAAATCATACATTCTACTAAAGGGAATGTAAACCTACACAACCATTTTGGAAACCAGTTTGACAGTTTCTTTAAAAATAAACATTCTTTATGTAATACAGTAATTAATATTTACAATGGAGAAACGAAAAATTCGATTTGTATGAAAATCTGTACATGAAAATTCATCAGCTAGGGAATTCCATTCTATATAATACTTTTCAGCAATAAAAAGGGACTGAGTGTTCAGTTGTATATATTGATACACACAGTGACATAAATGAATCTCAAATGTGTTATGCTGAGTGAAAGAAAGCAGGCTCAAAAAACATCATGTGATTTCATCCTATGTATGATTTCAGTCATTCAACATTCTGGGAAAGTGAAAATCAAGGGACAGAAGTCAGATTAATGGTTTCTGGGGATTATTGAGGGGACTGGATTTACCATAAAGGATCACATGGGAAATTTTGGTGATGATGGAAATATTCTATAGCTTGATTGTAGTGGTAGCTATATGATATCAGAGTTTGTCACAATTCCTAGAAATGCTCATTTAAATAGGCTGAATTTTTGTAAGTAAAGCATACCTCAGGAAATCTAACTTAAAAAAAAGGAAAAAGTGGGGGCCTATAAAATTAAAAAAAAAAAAAAAGAACAAAACCTCATTGTAATGTATGGACTTACTTAGATGTTGATTTTCTGTTAAAATAAGTTGGGACCATAGGAATATTGAACACTGACTGGATATTTGATGATATTAATTAATATATACTATTTATAGTAATGGATTGAGACATTATAGTTATATTAAGAGGAATCTTTATTTTAGATATACATACTGAAATTTTTACAGATGAAATTAGATGATTACTAGAATTTGCTTCAAAGAAATCTTGCAGTAAGTGTAGGTATGCAAGTATAGATGAAATAAGATTGGCTATAGATTTGTAACAATTGAGGCAGAGTAATTAATACAATGAGAGTTTATTGTACTGTTTTCTCCACATTTTAAAATATTTGGGAATTTTGTATAATTAAAATTAATTAAATGATTGCATGTTAGTTTACAAATATATGCGTAGTGAATATATTGGAAGAATATCCTCAATGAGCATGTAGAGTTTATCCCAAAATTTTAAGCAGGGTTTCATAATAAAAATCAATAAAGTATACAGTCATTCAAATAAAAAAAAATCACAGAATCCTCACCATAAACACCAAACAACAGATGCCAAATAACACATTTCCAATGGCACTTTTTTAAACTACTAAAAATTCTCCACTTAGCTAGATAAAATAAAACTTAAGATACCAAAGCACTGTTTCTTACTGGGGATTTGGTGATAGAAGTTAAAAATATGGTTTGTATGTGAAGCTGAAACTCCCAATACTTTGGCTACCTGATGTGAAGAACTGATTCATTGGAAGAGACCCTGATGCTAGGAAAGACTGAAGGCAGGAGGAGAAGGGGACAACAGAGGATGAGATGGTTGGATGGTATTACTGACTCAATGGACATGAGTTTACCCCACTCCAGTACTCTTGCCTGGAAAATCCCATGGGCAGAGGAGCCTGGTAGGCTGCAGTCCATGGGGTCGCTAAGAGTAGGACACGACTGAGCGACTTCACTTTCACTTTTCACTTTCATGCATTGGAGAAGGAAATGGCAACCCACTCCAGTGTTCTTGTCTGGAGAATCCCAGGGACTGGGGAGCCTGATGGGCTGCCATCTGTGGGGTCGCACAGAGTCAGACATGACTGAAGTGACTTAGCAGCAGCAGCAGCAGGTGTTGGTGATGGACAGGCAAGCCTGGCGTGCTGTAGTCCATGGGGCCACAAAGAGTTGGACACAACGGAGTGACTGTACTGAACACATTAACTTGGTGGAAACACTACCAAAATACTCCCTGATCTCCATTTATCTTTCTAGACTCATTTCTGTCCTCTTAATTCCCTTAAATATTTTCTACTCCTACTTCCCACTCCAGCAACTGAGAACTAATTTAGTTATAGCTCAGTGACTTTATAGAAGGTATTCTAAAATAAATCTGTTTCTCAGCACATGTGATTAAAGACTCCTTCATCATAGCCCAGACCAAATTGCATTTCCTTTATGAAATCATCTCAGACCTCCACGCCAGGCTTTTTGTTGTTATTATTCAGCTGCTAAGTCATGTCTGACTCTGAAACCCCATGGACTGCAGCATGCCAGGCTTCCCTGTCCTTCACCATCTCCCAAAGTTTGCTCAAACTCATATCTATTGTATTGATGATGCCATCCAACCATCTCATCCTCGGTTGTCCCTTTCTCCTCTTGCCTTCACTCTTTCCCAGCATCAGTGTCTTTTCCAGTGAATCCGTTCTTTGCATCACGTGACCAAAGTATTGGAGCTTCAGCGTTAGCACCAGTCCTTTCAATGAATATTCAGAGTTGACTTCCTTTAGGATTGATTGGTTTGATCTCCTTGCAGTCCAAGTGACTCTCAAGGGTCTTCTCCAGCACCACAATTTGAAAGCATCAATTCTTGCGTGCTCAATCTTCTTTAAGGCCCAACTCTCATATCCATTCAGCCTTAGCCTAATTAATCGTTAAGCTATTGTGTAGTCTACAATTTTTAGAATTTAAGAGAATAAATATGTCCTGATTATTTGTTTTTATGTCTTCCCAAGCAGATTATGAGTTACTTTTAGTCAGGGAAAAAGGTATATTATTTTTGTTTTGGTTTTTACTTCCTTTAGCAGTAAGTATACTAGCACATACAATAAAAATGTAATCCATGCTTTAAAGATATATTTATTCAAAATGAGTTGCCAATCATATAGAAGACAACACAGAAAGAAAATATACAGACCTGCTTTAAAATTTTTCTTTCTTTAATATGGTAAAAAGACTATTTTTATAAATGAGAGGGAAAGCAAAGGTAGTCATTTCACTGTTGGTCTGCAAAGTGGCCCCATACTCACATGGGGCAAGGACAGAACAAAGGAAGGAGCAGGTCACTCCAGATTGGTAGGTGACAGGTTTAATAAGTAGTCTTATATGTACAAGACTTGTCTTGTGCAGCTGCCAAACAAGTAGGCCTCTACACTTGACCACCAGAGTCCTAGAGGTCTCAACAGGGATTAGTCATATGCACAATACAGATGGTTTCAGCAGCACCTTACCCTCTCAAGGCTCTGCCCTTAGAACAGCTACTGCTGTAGGAATGATAGGCCGTGTACATTCTAAGGACAGGAGAGGAGCTCAAGAGCCTCCCATCCATTGGTAAGGTCCTGCTTATGGGTCATCTGGTGGTTGTATTCTCGCTTACCTCTTCCAACATTTATCATTTTTACTAAAGATGACTGTGTTAATTCTGTTATTCCAATTCATTTAGTGTTGATAAACACGTTTGTTATTTTAAAATTAATATGTAACTACCACATTATTTTATATTTACCTCGTGGCTCAGCTGGTAAAGAATCCACCAGCAGTGCGGGAGACCTGGGTTTGATCCCTGGGTTGGGAACATCCCCTGGAGAAGAGAACAGCTACCCACTCCAGTATTCTGGCCTGGAGAATTCTATGGACTGTATAGTCCCTGGGTTCGCAAAGAGTCAGACACAACTGAGTGACTTTCACTTTCAATATTATTATATATTAAGCTTTAGTATTTATAAATAATTCTACCTAAGTCATGCAACTTATTAAAGCTAATTCAAGGAATAATAGTAAAGATAGTTGATAGTGATTTAAATAACTAGTTTCTATTTACATCAATTAAGAAGTTCATGCAAGAAATTTTTTTGTTGTTTATTTGATTCTAGTTGTGTTGCTTGATACAACAACTGTGCTGGGAGAGCTAGGATGGAAAACATATCCATTAAATGGGGTAAGTTTAAATATCTTTCAAAATTGTTATTCTGCTGGGTTTTCAGGGTGTATTATAATAGTTAAAATTGTTCAATGTTTTAAGTATGAATTTTAGCATAAAACTTAAATCCTATGGAAAAGATTAAAATACAGTTACAACTGGTAATCAGTAAAATGATATATAAAAATGCTTTCTTCTAAATTAGTAATTGTTCTTTAATATATTGTTTATATATAGTAGTATTAGAATAGTGCCCACATAAATATTTTCTTTAAAAATAAATGTTTTCTGTGTATATGTTAAATTTGGTAACCTCATTGAATATTTGTATGTAAACAACTTTAGATTATCATAGCATAAGTCAATTTTACAGATGCCATTTGGTGTTCATTAGGAAATATGAATCTTCTAAAGTAGTGTGTATCTTTTGAACTTTTCAAAAAGATACATTATGGTTAGATTTTTGTTAGCAAAGTGTAGTTGCTTTTGAAAGGCTTATAAGGATGTATACTTTACTAAGTACAGTTTTTCGGGTATTGACATCATTTTAGCTATGATTGTACTTGACTTTTTACATGTTTTGATATATTTTGCCTCATTTTCACATTCAGTTTATTTCTACATTTTTTTATTTCAAGCTAAAATAAAAGGGTGATTTGTGATGTTTTTTACCTTGATTTTGTCTGTTTGCAACAATGGAGGCAGTCAGTTGTTTCTAGATATACTTGGATTAGCTTTTCTTCCTTTTCTTAGAAATTGTATTTTTCTCATTCATGACATTCTCCCTGATACTATTCTACATTGCTTTTTTCTGTTATATTTACAAATTTAAATCTGAAAGGAGAAGTTGACCCAAAATTGTTTTGTTTTTAGAATCATTAGAATAATGCTATTTGAGTTTGACCTTTATGTCAGGAGTTATTCAACAGTCATTCATTAAATTTTTATTTTCAAATAAACATTCCGGTAAGAGTTTGATCTTTCTTTGTTTAACGGATTTTTTGTTTCTTTAGATTTATTTGTTTGTAGCCTGTGATTTTATTGTTTCTGAAGTTTTAATTTAATAGAGTTATTGTCAAGCCATTTCTGAGAATGTATCTTTTAAACTAAGATTATGCTTGTACTTTCATTATCTCATTTTCATTAAAATGAATATACATCAGTATTCATTGAATGTAGTTAGTATGTTATATTAATCACAGTTACTTTGAAATGAATAAAGCTTCTTTTCCAGAATATCTTTCCAAGATATATATCTTTTTCTCAGTAGATGAAGTAACTTATAAAGACTTACAAATTATTAAGCAGTCTATAAGCCCCACTTTTTCATTTTCTGAATAAAATGACAAACAATGTTAGCTGTCATACTATCACTGATTTTATGTAATCATAGCCAAGGAATCATATAAGGAACAGTAGGTGTTGTGCCCCTGCTCTGGTAATGTGTTTGGCTTGATCACAGGGCTGCCTTTCTTAATGCAAACTGTAACCAGGAGACATAGGGACTTACAGAGTTACAAATAAACTCACTACTATCATTTTTGTAATGATTTTGTCATAGGTGTTATGAATTTGGAATTTTTCTGTGTCTGGTTTATTTTATAAATAGAGGGCAGAGTTGTCTGAAAAATTATGTTTATTTCATAGTTTTCTATTTGCCAGACGCTGCTCTGAGAATTTTATCCTTTTATTTTTCACAATGGCCCTATGAGGTTTGTCTTAGTTCCATTTCCCTGTTAATACTGGGAGAAACCCAGTATTAAGGAGAATAAGGAACAAAATATACCGAGAATTTGTAGGACAGGTAGTGAGTGATGCACTTCAATACATGCTGCATTATTTCTGACTCTAGTGCCTATATACTTATGATGGCCCTGCAAACAGAGGAGGACTGGAAACTATGAAAAGCCAGTTACTTATAGGTGTGATTTGCATAATTGATTCAGATTTTTTTATCCCCTTGATAAACATACTGCTAAACTGAAATGTGCATTTTGGGCACCAACCAAGAATGAGCAGGAAAAGAGAGAAAGAAGAAGGAAAGGAAACTACGGTAGAAAATAAATATGGTAGAATAAGGTAGCAAAGGAAAAGATGGCTAAAAATTCATTGAGCATTTACCACATGCTAGGCTTTGTTTAAAGAACTTTACTCACATGAGTCCTAGAAATCAAGCATAAATTTTCTCTATTGAAAGATGTGAACCTGAGGTACGTTAAATAACTTCTACAAGATCACAGAGCGAAGAAGTAATTCAGCAAAATTTCTAAGCCAAACATATTTTAATCTTCACATGTATCTGTGGTCATTTCACAGCTCAGTGCTTTTTATTTAAGATTCTGCCAGGTAAAGATAAAGGGCAATGACCAATACATATAGACTACAGAGGGAGAACTAATACAAGGATTCAGACATTAAAAGTAACCTGAATACTCAATTACCTTGGGATATCACTGATGGGATAGGCTATATTGCTTTTAGATTATCACTCAAATAATAATGCATATATATAGACAATGTCAGTGGTAGGACATTGGGAAATTGGAGCACATGGAAATATTTTGTAAGAGATATGGTGTAGATTCATGAATTAGATAAAATAAAGGTGAATCAAGGGAAACAGTAAAATGGATAGACGACATTAGTAAATTTTAAAGAATACACAACTTAAGTTTCTCTTTTAATGAAGAGAATAGGTTACTGACAAGAATAGAGCTTTCAGTTCAGTCGATCAGTCGTGTCCGACTCTCTGCAACCCAATGGACTACAGCATGCCAGGCTTCCCTTGTCCATCCCCAACTCCCAGAGCTTGCTCAAACTCATGTCCATCACTTTGGTGATGCCATCCAACCATCTTATCCTCTGTTGTCCCCTTGTCCTCCCACCTTCAGTCTTTCCCAGCATCAGGGTCTTTTCCAATGAGTTGGTTCTTCACATCAGGTGGCCAAAATATTGGAGTTTCAGCTTCAACATCAATCTTCCAATGAATATTCAGGACTGATTTCCTTTAGAATTGACTGGTTTGATCTCTGTGCAGTCCAACGGACTCTCAAGAGTCTTCTCCANCTGTTATGACAGAGAAATAAACCAAGGGCCGCTCAAACTAATTCCATCTTGGGCAATTGGAGAAGGCTTTGAAAAGTAGGTAGCAAGGGAAATAGTTGCTTGATATTACTGTCCTCTCTATTTTTAAAGGAGGAGATAGAGATCCAGGGAGATTAAGTCACTTCCCATCACACAGACAGAAAGTGATAAAGCCAGGAGTTGAGCCCACATCTTCTGGTTCCAGATTTTATGGTTTTGCATTATCCAGAATAAGCAACTCAAAGAAAGAATTATATTTAAAGATGGTGAAAGAACATCCAGTTTAAAAAAATGATTTGTGATTCAAGCTGTAGCTCGGTTATACCTGAGGCTGCCAAAGGGACTTGGGAGGGTCACTTTAGAGCCACAGAGGAGAAGCTTTCTTTTCTTCTTGATGCCTGTCAGCACGACCCCCGAGATGGCGGTGGGATGGGCAAGGGGGGCCTGTGGCTTTGGTACTCGGGGTCTTAGGGTCATCCTGGTTTCCAGGTGAATGAGTTAATGATACAGCAGAGTCCTGGAGCTCCCGAGTGTAGGAAGTGGGCTTGGAGATGCTGGGAAGTGTTCTGAGCCCTTGTCCCCCCAGCAAGCTCGTTTCCTGGGTGCTTCTGCTTGATGGTCTCCCTCTGGCCTGGTTTCCTTCAGGCTTGTTAGCTCTTGTCCCCTTGTGATGTTGGCAAGCGAGTGGCTTCTGGGTGTGAGACGCATCCACCCCCGCCCCTATATGAGCTTACGTAGGTGGCACCAGCACAGTTGTGTCCAGGTGGACTTTTTTTTTTTTTTTTTAATTTTAACTCAAACTCTTAAAAGTAAACAAACAAACAAAAAAAAAAACGCTGTGAGTCCGCTTGGGTCAGTGGCAGCTCTTGCACAATGCAGTGTCTGTGAGAGCCACCCCCTAACTCAGGACGTGGGTGAGATTCCAAAGATGTAGTGGGCTCAGCAGGAATCTCAGGTTTATTTCTACGAGAGTCCTACTCTCGACTTCCTTCCATCTGGGACTCCGCTTTGTTTGCCCCATCAGTGACTGGCTGTGTCCAGGCCTCATCACCTGCTCTTCCTGGGAACACAAGGCTACTCACCGCAGGCTCCTCCAGAAACCACAGTGACCTGCCAGATGCCAAGTGCATCCTGTTTGGTACTGCTGAATTACAGAAAGGAAGAGGACGTAACCTTCGCTCCCCCTCCGTCTGCAGGCAGATCACTCTCAAGGCTGATCTTGCCGTGGGTTTTCAACTGCCATCTGAAAGGCGCGTTAGTCATCTTAATAATGTGAATTAATCACAAGCCCATCCTGGTGGACAATATTGCAATCAAAACAACGGAGTCTGAAATGTTCCAGCCAAAATGAGAACTTATGAGCATAACTTAACTCAGAAATATTGCAGCTGCAGTCAACAGCTTCCAATCAAAAGAGACTCACAAGCCATATCTGAGATTTTCTGTCTGTTGAAAGTGCTTTTGTCACTAAAGCGGTATCAGCAGTGTAATTTCAGACTCAAACAAGGAAGAGAATTACAGTAATTAAGGACATACTGTGATCAGAACACTTCCAAGCAAATGATACTGTTGAAGTTGTAACTTTCTGAACCAATTGAATTCTGTCTTATATATCAATTTTTGAAGAATGTAATTGTTATTAATAAGACATTAACAGGATATCATTTTCTTTGATAATAACCTGGTCTCTCCATAAAAGTGAGTTATTAGAATAATCAGAAACTGCATGAGAACCTACAATATAGAGATGATACAGTGTTTTCTTCTATTTCTGACATATTTGATGTTTTTCAAAATGTGCCTATTCCTTTTTTCCAACTTGTGTTAAATTATACTGGAGACAAAAACTACCCCTTTGGTTTTTTGGAAGATTTTACAACTCTTTTTTGGAATGCCTGTGCAACTTTAGAATTCTGTGTTCTCTTTACCCAATCATGGAGTTTAATAGCAAAGAACAGAAACCAACACTGACCATGTACTAGGCACTACGGAGATGCTTTCAGATGATGCATTTATCTCAGGAACTTGAGAATTAGTTCCTATTACTGAAAGTTCATAGCATAAAATAAGTTTTAGAAGTTTAATCGGGTTGAAATGCTATTTTCCCAATTAATGATTTGCCAAGAAGCGGCAGTTTCCTATAAACATAGGTAGCAAATATAAGTGGCAGGTACAAATGCTCTAGAAACATGGTCCATCCATCCATGTGATTTTAAATCAATGGATTGTGAAATTCTTCTGTCAGAAAAATTGATTATGACTCTTTAGGCCTTACTCTTCAATTACCACTGTCATCGTGTATTAACGTGTTCCTTCCATCCTGCGGTTTTCCTCGTGGCCTCCTCCGTTTGCCCTTGGCTGTCAGACGACCTTGTGTAGGACATTGTCACATGGTCAGGGCAGCAGAGTGCGGTGACCGCGGGCATCTCACCCTCAGGAAGAAAGTTCTAACCCTCTGTGATGAGAGGCAAACTAAAACAACAGTAGGAGGCGATTTCTCATCCGCCAAATCAAACGAGNGAGTCCTAGAGGTCTCAACAGGGATTAGTCATATGCACAATACAGATGGTTTCAGCAGCACCTTACCCTCTCAAGGCTCTGCCCTTAGAACAGCTACTGCTGTAGGAATGATAGGCCGTGTACATTCTAAGGACAGGAGAGGAGCTCAAGAGCCTCCCATCCATTGGTAAGGTCCTGCTTATGGGTCATCTGGTGGTTGTATTCTCGCTTACCTCTTCCAACATTTATCATTTTTACTAAAGATTACTGTGTTAATTCTGTTATTCCAATTCATTTAGTGTTGATAAACACGTTTGTTATTTTAAAATTAATATGTAACTACCACATTATTTTATATTTACCTCGTGGCTCAGCTGGTAAAGAATCCACCAGCAGTGCGGGAGACCTGGGTTTGATCCCTGGGTTGGGAACATCCCCTGGAGAAGAGAACAGCTACCCACTCCAGTATTCTGGCCTGGAGAATTCTATGGACTGTATAGTCCCTGGGTTCGCAAAGAGTCAGACACAACTGAGTGACTTTCACTTTCAATATTATTATATATTAAGCTTTAGTATTTATAAATAATTCTACCTAAGTCATGCAACTTATTAAAGCTAATTCAAGGAATAATAGTAAAGATAGTTGATAGTGATTTAAATAACTAGTTTCTATTTACATCAATTAAGAAGTTCATGCAAGAAATTTTTTTGTTGTTTATTTGATTCTAGTTGTGTTGCTTGATACAACAACTGTGCTGGGAGAGCTAGGATGGAAAACATATCCATTAAATGGGGTAAGTTTAAATATCTTTCAAAATTGTTATTCTGCTGGGTTTTCAGGGTGTATTATAATAGTTAAAATTGTTCAATGTTTTAAGTATGAATTTTAGCATAAAACTTAAATCCTATGGAAAAGATTAAAATACAGTTACAACTGGTAATCAGTAAAATGATATATAAAAATGCTTTCTTCTAAATTAGTAATTGTTCTTTAATATATTGTTTATATATAGTAGTATTAGAATAGTGCCCACATAAATATTTTCTTTAAAAATAAATGTTTTCTGTGTATATGTTAAATTTGGTAACCTCATTGAATATTTGTATGTAAACAACTTTAGATTATCATAGCATAAGTCAATTTTACAGATGCCATTTGGTGTTCATTAGGAAATATGAATCTTCTAAAGTAGTGTGTATCTTTTGAACTTTTCAAAAAGATACATTATGGTTAGATTTTTGTTAGCAAAGTGTAGTTGCTTTTGAAAGGCTTATAAGGATGTATACTTTACTAAGTACAGTTTTTCGGGTATTGACATCATTTTAGCTATGATTGTACTTGACTTTTTACATGTTTTGATATATTTTGCCTCATTTTCACATTCAGTTTATTTCTACATTTTTTTATTTCAAGCTAAAATAAAAGGGTGATTTGTGATGTTTTTTACCTTGATTTTGTCTGTTTGCAACAATGGAGGCAGTCAGTTGTTTCTAGATATACTTGGATTAGCTTTTCTTCCTTTTCTTAGAAATTGTATTTTTCTCATTCATGACATTCTCCCTGATACTATTCTACATTGCTTTTTTCTGTTATATTTACAAATTTAAATCTGAAAGGAGAAGTTGACCCAAAATTGTTTTGTTTTTAGAATCATTAGAATAATGCTATTTGAGTTTGACCTTTATGTCAGGAGTTATTCAACAGTCATTCATTAAATTTTTATTTTCAAATAAACATTCCGGTAAGAGTTTGATCTTTCTTTGTTTAACGGATTTTTTGTTTCTTTAGATTTATTTGTTTGTAGCCTGTGATTTTATTGTTTCTGAAGTTTTAATTTAATAGAGTTATTGTCAAGCCATTTCTGAGAATGTATCTTTTAAACTAAGATTATGCTTGTACTTTCATTATCTCATTTTCATTAAAATGAATATACATCAGTATTCATTGAATGTAGTTAGTATGTTATATTAATCACAGTTACTTTGAAATGAATAAAGCTTCTTTTCCAGAATATCTTTCCAAGATATATATCTTTTTCTCAGTAGATGAAGTAACTTATAAAGACTTACAAATTATTAAGCAGTCTATAAGCCCCACTTTTTCATTTTCTGAATAAAATGACAAACAATGTTAGCTGTCATACTATCACTGATTTTATGTAATCATAGCCAAGGAATCATATAAGGAACAGTAGGTGTTGTGCCCCTGCTCTGGTAATGTGTTTGGCTTGATCACAGGGCTGCCTTTCTTAATGCAAACTGTAACCAGGAGACATAGGGACTTACAGAGTTACAAATAAACTCACTACTATCATTTTTGTAATGATTTTGTCATAGGTGTTATGAATTTGGAATTTTTCTGTGTCTGGTTTATTTTATAAATAGAGGGCAGAGTTGTCTGAAAAATTATGTTTATTTCATAGTTTTCTATTTGCCAGACGCTGCTCTGAGAATTTTATCCTTTTATTTTTCACAATGGCCCTATGAGGTTTGTCTTAGTTCCATTTCCCTGTTAATACTGGGAGAAACCCAGTATTAAGGAGAATAAGGAACAAAATATACCGAGAATTTGTAGGACAGGTAGTGAGTGATGCACTTCAATACATGCTGCATTATTTCTGACTCTAGTGCCTATATACTTATGATGGCCCTGCAAACAGAGGAGGACTGGAAACTATGAAAAGCCAGTTACTTATAGGTGTGATTTGCATAATTGATTCAGATTTTTTTATCCCCTTGATAAACATACTGCTAAACTGAAATGTGCATTTTGGGCACCAACCAAGAATGAGCAGGAAAAGAGAGAAAGAAGAAGGAAAGGAAACTACGGTAGAAAATAAATATGGTAGAATAAGGTAGCAAAGGAAAAGATGGCTAAAAATTCATTGAGCATTTACCACATGCTAGGCTTTGTTTAAAGAACTTTACTCACATGAGTCCTAGAAATCAAGCATAAATTTTCTCTATTGAAAGATGTGAACCTGAGGTACGTTAAATAACTTCTACAAGATCACAGAGCGAAGAAGTAATTCAGCAAAATTTCTAAGCCAAACATATTTTAATCTTCACATGTATCTGTGGTCATTTCACAGCTCAGTGCTTTTTATTTAAGATTCTGCCAGGTAAAGATAAAGGGCAATGACCAATACATATAGACTACAGAGGGAGAACTAATACAAGGATTCAGACATTAAAAGTAACCTGAATACTCAATTACCTTGGGATATCACTGATGGGATAGGCTATATTGCTTTTAGATTATCACTCAAATAATAATGCATATATATAGACAATGTCAGTGGTAGGACATTGGGAAATTGGAGCACATGGAAATATTTTGTAAGAGATATGGTGTAGATTCATGAATTAGATAAAATAAAGGTGAATCAAGGGAAACAGTAAAATGGATAGACGACATTAGTAAATTTTAAAGAATACACAACTTAAGTTTCTCTTTTAATGAAGAGAATAGGTTACTGACAAGAATAGAGCTTTCAGTTCAGTCGATCAGTCGTGTCCGACTCTCTGCAACCCAATGGACTACAGCATGCCAGGCTTCCCTTGTCCATCCCCAACTCCCAGAGCTTGCTCAAACTCATGTCCATCACTTTGGTGATGCCATCCAACCATCTTATCCTCTGTTGTCCCCTTGTCCTCCCACCTTCAGTCTTTCCCAGCATCAGGGTCTTTTCCAATGAGTTGGTTCTTCACATCAGGTGGCCAAAATATTGGAGTTTCAGCTTCAACATCAATCTTCCAATGAATATTCAGGACTGATTTCCTTTAGAATTGACTGGTTTGATCTCTGTGCAGTCCAACGGACTCTCAAGAGTCTTCTCCAGCACTACAGTTCAAAAGCATCAGTTCTTCAGCACTCAGCTTTCCTGATAGTCCAACTCTCACATACATACATGACTACTGGAAAAACCATAGCTTTGACTAGATGGGCCTTTGTTGGCAAAGTAATGTCTCTGGTTTTTAATATGCTGTCTAGGTTGGTCATAACTTTTCCTCCAAGGAAAAAGTGTCCTAAGTTCATGGCTGCAGTCACCATCTGCAGTGATATTGGAGCCCTCCCCCCTCTCCCCCCCAAACCAAATTAAGTTTCTGACTGTTTCCATTGTTTCCCCATCCATTTGCTAGGAAGTGATGAGACCAGATGCCATGATCTTAGTTTTCTGAATGTTGAGTTTTAAGCCAACTTTTTCACTCTTTCACTTTTATCAAAAGGCTCTTCAGTTCTTCACTTTCTGCCATTAGGGTGTTGTCACCTGTGTATCTGAGGTTATTGATATTTTTCCTGGCAATCTTGATTCCAGCTTGTGTGTCATCCAGCTCGGCATTCTGCATGAATAGAGCTTTACTTGGTGCTATTTATAGGTTAAAACAAGTGATGAGATCAGCAGAAAGGATGGGAAAACTTTGAGCCATGGTAATTTAAATCTCCATTTTAACTAAAGTTGCCTTTTCTCAGAGATACTACCTAAGTTGGTTTTACAAATATGTAAAGACAACTAGATAATGTATTTGACAATCTTTTGACATAAAGCATATCTGGTGTTTTTCTGAATAAAGTATTTCCTAGGAATAACTTTTAAATTGATCAGATTTTCTTCATATTAAGAAATATTTTTGAAATCATATAATGCATGATTTACATTATAAATCATATAAAATATGTGACTTAGTAAATTATCTCATACTGGTTTTATTTTTTATTCTTTTTTTTTAACTTAAAATGCCCATTTAACCTGTAGTAACATACTGACTGATGTAGTTATAGTAGTAGGCATTCATTTTGTGCCTGTAAAGAAAACTGTTTCAGGTTCTTTGAATAAAACTTCAGCACCGTTAGTTAGCAAATATGAAAAATAGATGAGTAATTTCGAGCAATTGATTCTTTAGGCTTCCAAAAATGAAAAGAAAATATATTTATTCTGAAATGCTTGTCAACTCATTTTTGTCAATATTGAAATATACTTTAAAAAAAGTCATGTCCTGAATTCCATTTAACAAGTTGCTATTTTACATTCTTGGTGTTAGATACTCTCTTGAAGTTTAGAAATAATGTCTTCACAGTCTTAATGCCAATGAGAGTATCTTCAGGTAATTCTCAGTATCATTTTTTGAAAGAATAATAAATGGAGGAATGAATTCTGGTCAAGAAAAAGTGATTGTAGGAAGTAACATATCAGCTCTTTCTTATACACAGCAGGAATCATAGGTGGGCTGGAAGAGAGGGTAGAAGCACCTTTTAGGAAAAGAGAATGACTTGAAGACAGGCACACTATTCTTAAATGTGTGCATTAGGTTTTAGGAATGTTAAGAATATTTTGTGTGGCTGAAGGAAAGAGATGTGGTGGATAGTGAGTGAAAGCTGCTCTCTTGTTTGACTTTTTGCCACCCCGTGGACTATAAAGCCCATGGAATTCTCCAGGCCAGAATTCTCCACTCCAGTAGGAATGGGTAGTTCCCTTCTCCAGGGGATCTTCTCAATCCAGGTAACAAACCCAGGTCTCCCGCATTGTGAGCGGACTCTCTACCAGCTGAGCCACAAAGAAAGCCCAAGAATACTGGAGTGAGATGCCTATACCTTATCCAGGGGATCTTCCAGACCCAGGGATCCAAATGGAGTCTCCTGCATTGCAGGTGGATTCTTTACCAGCTGAGCTACCAGGGAAGACATTTACATAAGCTTTTTAAAATATAAAGTGACAATATGAAGCAGTGTGACAGGTTTCCTCTGTCACTCATAAACTCGTTTAGAAAGCAATCCCCAGAATTCTAGTAATGCTGTGGAAATATTACCATTTTAATTTACAACCACGATAAGCTGCATTCAGCTAGGAGCCAAGGGATCTAAGTTCTAGTTGCCATCTTGCACCATGTGATCCTGAATACTCTCAACTTCTGAAATCAGAAGCCTCATGACAGAAGGAAAGGGGGTGAATCAGGCCCTCCTAAATATCCTTTCCACTTCTGTACTTTGTAATTCTGTGAAATCAGAGTAGCATGTCCCAGGCTGTTTGGGATCAGGGATTTGAGAACCTAAGTTCATGTATAATACTCCTAATCTTCATACTTCTTTATTGAGTCCTGTTCTTATTAAATGTATTTCCATATTCTGTGTATTTAAGTATATTTAAATAGTCTCTCCATCATTAGCAATAAAAAATGTTTTCCAAGAATATACTTTCCGTCTAGCTATATCATAGAGGACTTTGAATTTCAGTGTCTGAATTGACTTCTATATTGTGTATCTCAACCCCAGTAAGTAGAAATAAAAGTAGAAACTTTCTGAATTCTCTTGAACAGTCAAAAATTATTAAAGCTTTCTTTTCTTTAAGACAATAATATGAATACTTGGAAGTAAAAATTGTCAGGAAATAATGGCTTATAGGCTTTATTGATATGTTGAGAACAGACTGAAATTGAATAATTATACTTATATAGAGAATAGAGCTCAATTTTAGAAAAGAATGAATACATCAGTGAATTGGAGAACCATTGGTTATAATTCTTAACACTGTGCTCTCACTGACTGATGTTAAGTGTTTTATATCTATAATTAAAATCTGTTAATAACTTTATCCTGTAAATGTCCTTTCTATCCTTTGTCTGTCAGTATACTACAGTAAGGTGGTAAAATGATGATCTGTTAGAATAGCTAACAGAGTGCCATGATAATCAGTGAAAGAATGCTACATGAATAAAAAAAATTTATGCAGCACTATAGAAGTTACCTGAATACAATCAAAGTGTTTTCACAAATATTAAGTATAGGCAGATGCCCTGGATTTTCTACTTTCTGTTAGTAACTAATAACTAGTTAATACTAAATTTTACTGTGTGCAAAACTGAAGAAGCTGTTTCAGTTTTGAAAGTCTCCTGAGAGGGAGACAAATAGTTTTTAAGAAGTCATGTTATTTAAATGCTAATAAGAGAAAAGAAACACAAAAGACATAGCTCATGCAATAACTTTGTACAAAATAAGCAATTAAAAAATATGTATCCCATGAGTTCTCATAATCTGAAAATGTATGAAATAAAATTATATAAATTTTTATGACACAGTAACTCTCAGGTTACTCCTTTTCTTTGATGCTTTTATTTACACAATTTATTTTTAACAAATAAAACTGTAGATGAAAAGGAATACAATAAGAGAGTATATTAGTTAAATTTGACATTAAATTCCTTAATACCCTTTATATATCAGTCCCTGTTCAGTGCCACACAGCAGTAGGAGTTTGTCATATTGGGGCATCTTGTCTCAATATTAACTCTTTATAATAAAAAGTAACTGCTATTAATCAGAAGAATAAAAAGCCTTTCATGATTAAAACCTTATATTGTTTTCCTTGAGACTTAGTAGTTATATCTGATACTTCTTAAACTTTAATAGCCATGTGGCTTTTTTGTTTTAATACGGTAATTGAAAAGGTAACGTTTTTGGGTAGCCACATTATGGCTATTAAAGGTATACATACTTAATAAAACCTGATAGTTAAAGCATAGTATTTTATAATGTAATTCCATAAAATAGTATACAGTTTAAACCTAAAATTATATATACTTAATGTAGATGGAAAAATTAGATTTTTAAGCATTCTATTGACTCACCTGAAATATTTTCATCATTTATTTTTATTTGTAGTAATATTTTTAGTGAGGAAATGAAATATTTGCTTGTTCTGGATTTTTTTCCCCACTCTTCTCTTTTGGTTACTACTGTATGCATATAGATCAGATTTAGTTTACAAGGTTGAATGGACACAGGTTTATGCACTTCAGTATTCAAAATCCAATTTCCCTTTCAACAGTAAAGTAAGCTTTAACAAAGTTTTAAGAGAAAACTAAATGTTAGTAGGAAGAAAAAGTGCTATTGGATAGTAAGCTGAATTTTATATTGACTATGACAGAGATTGGAAAACTTTCTCAGATGCCAAACATTAAAATTTATATTATATGTATTTCATACATGTGTGATATAGATGATTATTATGGTTTGAATAATGTAAGGCCATAGAAGATATGTGATCTTATCTGTTAAATATAGTGAATTAGTTTTAGGAAATTTACTCTGAGATAGGAAAATAGGGATAAGTCATTCATGCCTAGATGAAAGCTATGAGTGAACTTAGCATTTCAATGACTAATGATACTTATATTGAAAAAAATAAATGATTTTTATAATAAAAGAGGCTTATATTACAGTTAAACTGTGTAGAAAGATAGTTTATCCCACATATCAGATCCTATTATTTTCTAATATCATTGTTCCTAAGTTGAAAAATCAAAGTAGAATGTGTTGACACTAGAGAATAGAATACCTAATAGTTAATTTATGCATTTCACATAGGAAGAAGCAATTTATTATACTACTTGATTTTAGTGCTGCATTTTTTGTACATTTTATATTACATTTAAATTATCCAAAACTACATGTATGTGTTTGAATTCTGAGAATAAAAGCTTTCAGTTCAGTTTAGTTCAGTTGCTCAGTCGTGTCTGACTCTTTGTGACCCCATGAATCGCAGCACACCAGGCCTCCCTGTCCATCACCAACTCCCGCAGTTCACTCAGACTCGCGTCCATCGAATCAGTGATGCCATCCAGCCATCTCATCCTCGGTCGTCCCCTTCTCCTCCTGCCCCCAATCCTTCCCAGCATCAGAGTCTTTTCCAATGACTCAACTCTTCGCATGAGGTGGCCAAAGTACTGGAGTTTCAGCTTTGGCATCATTCCTTCCAAAGAAATCCCTGGGCTGATCTCCTTCAGAATGGACTGGTTGGATCTCCTTGCAGTCCAAGGGACTCTCAAGAGTCTTCTCCAAATGTAAGCTTTAGTGATAATTTAGTGTTAAAAATGGATGTCAATTGCTCTTCTCAAAACAGATACCTAAATAGTTTTTTTCTCTGAGGAACTTAACAATGTATATGGTACTTTTCTAAATGTCTATCAGACTAATTTCAATCATATTGTTTCACATTTGAAAGAAATTACTTTTCAGTTTCAAAAGTTTCCTTTGTCCTAGCCTGACACTCAGAGATTCTTGCCTGTTATTCCCAGTCTGCTAATGAGCCACTTAGAGGCATTCTTCATTTTCCACTATATTGTTCTTGATCGCTACCATTACTGTTTGCTTTGTTCTTAGGATTTCCATCTCTTGGCTTATTACATTATCCCTCTTTTCTTTCCTGTTGTCTAAGTTACCACTAAAGCTCTTAGCATATTAACGATAGATTTTAATAATTCCTGGTCTGATAATTCGAATATTCGTGCCATGCCTGACTCTGGTTCTGATGTTTCTTCTCTTTAAACAGTGATTTTTTTTTCTGTCAGTACATCTTTTAAATTTTAATTAAAAAGTGGACATGATATCTGGGTAAAGGGAATTAAGGTAACTAGGCCTTTAGTAGAGTAGTGTTAATGTGTGGGGAAATGGAAAGTATAGTCCTATAATTAAGTCTAAGTCTTTTGGTGAGCCTGTACCTTGGACTATGAAGTTTACCAAGGCTTCTCAATTTTCTTTTTCCTCATTAAGTGGACAGGATGGCTAGAGGGAGCTGAAGTTCGGTTTCTCCCTCCCCTACACAGAAGTCTGGAACAGGTTGGAGCTGGATATTTTCCTTTCCTCAAGTAGGTTCAGTTCAGTTCAGTAAAACACAAGATCCCAGCAGGCAGTTAAGGCCCTGGTAAAGTACTTTCTCCTCAGGACAGGCCTTGTTAAGAAGAGCCAAATGATCTGGCATATTTCAAAGGGATTAATTTACATTTTCAACTATTATCAATATTGAGATGTGTATAAGAGACAGAGAGTATATTAGTTAAATTTGACATTAAATTCCTTAATACCCTTTATATATCAGTCCCTGTTCAGTGCCACACAGCAGTAGGAGTTTGTCATATTGGGGCATCTTGTCTCAATATTAACTCTTACTAATAAAAAGTAACTGCTATTAATCAGAAGAATAAAAAGCCTTTCATGATTAAAACCTTATATTGTTTTCCTTGAGACTTAGTAGTTATATCTGATACTTCTTAAACTTTAATAGCCATGTGGCTTTTTTGTTTTAATACGGTAATTGAAAAGGTAACGTTTTTGGGTAGCCACATTATGGCTATTAAAGGTATACATACTTAATAAAACCTGATAGTTAAAGCATAGTATTTTATAATGTAATTCCATAAAATAGTATACAGTTTAAACCTAAAATTATATATACTTAATGTAGATGGAAAAATTAGATTTTTAAGCATTCTATTGACTCACCTGAAATATTTTCATCATTTATTTTTATTTGTAGTAATATTTTTAGTGAGGAAATGAAATATTTGCTTGTTCTGGATTTTTTTCCCCACTCTTCTCTTTTGGTTNAGGAACAATTTGTTATTGACTTTGGGCATAATCAGATGTGACAAAAAAACCAAATGATTGTGAAAATGTAACTCTCTTATTCAAGATTGGTTTTGAGTGCAAGTAAAACATTGTATACCTTTACTCTCATTTTCTGGAGAATCAATGGCACCCCACTCCAGTACTCTTGCCTGGAAAATCCCATGGATGGAGGAGCCTGGTAGGCTGCAGTCCATGGGGTCGCAAAGAGACGGATACGACTGAGCGACTTCACTTTGACTTTTCACTTTTATGCATTGGAGAAGGAAATGGCAACCCACTCCAGTATTCTTGCCTAGAGAATCCCAGGGATGGGGGAGCCTGGTGGGCTGCCATCTATGGGGTCGCACAGAGTCAGATATGACTGAAACGACCTAGCAGCAGCAACTCTCGTTTTCATATTTCACACAATCCATTCATCTTATTATCCATTTTCTCACTAAAGTTGATATTGAAAGGTGGGTGGGAAAGATATTTACCTATGAAATATAAAGACCATAAAAGAGCTTATAAGCTATTTAAGTAACACCAATCAAGACATAATACCCATTAATGATCAGTTTAGAAGAGTTGATGATCTGAATCACATCTGGGAAATATTAACCCCAGATGGTTATTGGTACTGTACCTTGTTATTAAGATGAAAATAAAAAATGAACCATATGGATTTTTAATGGTTGATAGATGGACTGAAAACTTTAGAGAATTTATACTAACCAGTTGAGCTTTCAAAAAGCATAGGTCAGTGTTAAATGTTAAATAGGTTCTGTACTCTGTATTCCATGCAATTAGTATTTTTTATCTAATGTACCACAGTAAGCAAATTGGCTTCTTAAAGTGGATTGACTTTATTTTAACAAGAAAACAAAACAAAACCAAAAAATGTTGTGTTCATAAATGTAATGCTTAGCTTAACTTAGTCTTCATCTCCTTCCTGGTTAGGTAGCAATATATAAAACAATGGGCTTCCCTCACAACTCAGTTGGTAAAGAATCCATCTGCAATGGAGGAGATCCTGGTTTGATTCCTCGGTTGGGAAGATCCCCTGGAGATGGGATAGGCTACCCACTCCAGTATTCTTGGGAAACCCTTATGGCTCAGCTGGTAAAGAATCTGCCTGCAATGTAGGAGACCTGGGTTTGATCCCTGTTTTGGGGAGATCCCTGGAGAAGGGAAAAGCTTCCCACTCCAGTTGGAGAAGGCAATGGCACCCCACTTCAGTACTCTTGCCTGGAAAATCCCATGGACGGAGGAGCCTGGTAGGCTGCAGTCCATGGGGTCGCGAAGAATCGGACACAACTGAGGGACTTCACTTTGACTTTTCACTTTCATGCTTTTTTTTTTTCTTCAATTTTTACTTTATTCTACTTTACAATACTGTATTGGTTTTGCCATACATCGACATGAATCCACCACAGGTGTATACAAGCTCCCAATCCTGAATCCCCCTCCCACCTCCCACCCCTCATTGTCTCTCTGGATCATCCCCATGCACCAGCCCCAAGCATCCTGTATCCTGCATTGAACATAGACCGGTGCCTCATTTCTTACATGATAGTATACATGCTTCAGAGAAGGAAATGGCAAACCACTCCAGTGTTCTTGCCTAGAGAATCCCAGGGATGGGGGAGCCTGGTGGTCTGCTGTCTATGGGGTCGCACAGAGTTGGACATGACTGAAGTGACTTAGCAGCAGCAGTTAGCCAGTATTGTGGCCTGGAGAATTCCATGGACCTATGTAGTCCATGGGGTCACAAAGAGTAGGGCACTCTGAGTGACTTTCACTTTCACAAGAAATTCACATGAGTACACCTAACTGCTAGGGAAGTGGAAAATATAAGTGATTCTGGGAAGAAGAGGAAAAGGACTTTAGGTGAATAAACTAAATTGCCAGTCATGAGACAATATTCATTCTCCTTTTTTTTTTCTTTTAAGCTCTCATTAACAGAACCTTAATTTTGAGGAAGTACTATATCCAACTAAAAAACCCTCAGTTTCTAGTGTATTTTGCAATTGTTGTTTAGTCCTTAAGTCGTGTCCTACTCTTGTGACCCCATGGACTGTAGCCCTCTAGGCTCTTTTCTCCATGGGATTTCCCAGTAAGAATACTGGAGCGGGTTGCCATTTCCTTCTCCAGGGTATCTTCTTACCCAAGTCTTCTGCATTGGTAGGCAGACTCTTTACAGCTGAGCGACCGGGGGAAGATCATTAGTTGTGACCAAAATACTATTCTAGCTAATAAGATGTAAATGGAGGTGTTTTGTGGAATTCCCAGGAAAGTTACTTAAAATGTGCTCTGTCAAATAGAAGTCAGCTTTTTGTTGTCTAGAATCAGATAGAATGTCTTAGAGTTTCAGCAGATTCCTTGAATCCTGAGGCAAAATTGAGGATAAGATTGTATGCTAGGATGATAGAGTTGCATATTGTATAATCATTAAAACTTATGTGTGGTATTAACTTCAATAGCATTAGAATATTGTCCTATATAATATAAGTGAAGTAAAGAGCAAAACATTTCTAATCTTTATTTATAAAATGTGTATGCTGTAATAACATGAAAGGAAATAAAACCACTTATTAAGACTGTTTGACTAAAGGTCATGAGAATATGGTGATTTTTTTCCCCCACATTTTGTATTTTTTAACATTCTCTAAAGTAGGAGATATTTCTTTTAATGTTAAAATTGATAATTACTAAATGTTTATTTTATGTTCTAGTACATATTTTATTAATTTGTACTGCTGTATAATTTTAAAAGGATTTAGAGTGGTTTCGTGTTGAAATTTTCCCAAACATCAAATATTAGTAGAAAATTATTTCAGGATCCCCCTGGAATCCAGGGCTTAATATATAAAATTAATATAGATTAAATATATTTAGAAATATAACTTAAAAGACCATTGTATGTTTTCTGAGAGTAGAAAGAAGAATATGCAGAATTTTGTTAGATACTAAGAGATGTTATTTATAATTGACACAAAAATAAGAAAGACTGCCTTAATTCAAATGGTAAAAATTGTGATTGAGAGAGGAAAGGATTGTCAGTATTTATTCAGTAGTGTCATCAATTTTTAAAATCTTATCTATCCATCCATCCATCCAGCAACTATTCATTAAAAGCCTATGATATGTGTTAGTTTTTGTAAAATTTTCATTTATTTATTAACTTTGATGATTTTTAACTGCAAGTCATCTGTTCAAATGTTATGACCAGCCTTTTGCAAAAAGGCATTTAAGATTATCAATTTTTTTAAAGTATGATTAATATGTCTGTCTTCTATTAGTCATTAAAATACTACCAAAAAATTAAAATAGTTATTTCTCCCAATATAATTCATGGTATATGATTTTAGGAAAAAATCATATAAAACCAGTTGTTGCAGTTTTGTTGTAATAAAAAGGTAGTATGATTTTTAGAAATGTATTTTATTATCATTCCCATACCAATACATTGATAACAAAGTTTTGGTATCAGCACCAATTGCAATCAGTAGAACTTATTTTATGTGTTTTATGCTGAGCTTCAGATCAGTACCACACCTCCCCTACACACACACATATACACACTCTCTGGCCCTCTCTGTTTACTGAGGTTCTTGATGCTGAGTAGTGATTTTGCTGTGTATATTAACAGACAAAATTTCTTCTCAATGCAGCTATTTCCTCATTATCTAATTTACTTTTAACCAAATCTTAGTAGGTTCTAGCAACAGACCACAATGGATAAAAAAAGAGGGCAAGCTACCATTTGCTCTGGTTCTTTAGATTTACACCTAGGAAGCAAGGAGGATGTTATTCAGTCTTAAAGGCATCTTTCTGTAGTCTCAGCTGTGGACTGAGACTATTTTTAGACTCATTCTTCATTTAGAAACGCAGTCTGCACCCAGTGTCTTCAAATTATGTTTTTCTGTAGCCCATTTCCTTCTACATAAAAAGAAATGTGTTATTTGTCTCTGAGAAGATGTTAACAAATATAATCAGGAATTCTAATGTAGCTGCATATGGTGAAAGTGAAAGTGAAGTCGCTCAGTCGTGTCGGACTCTTTGCGACCCCGAGAACTGTAATCTACCAGGCTCCTCCATCCATGGGATTCTCCAGGCAAGAATACTGGAGTAGGTTGCCATTTCCTTCTCCAGGGCATCTTCCTAACCCAGGGATTGAACCCTGGTCTCCCGCCTTGCAGGCAAACGCTTTAACCTCTGAGCCACCAGGGAAGCCCAGCTGCGTATATTAGAACAGCAAAATTCAGGGTTGTGCCATTTCAATTGTGTCCAATTCTTTGCAACCCCATGGACTGTAGCCCACCAAGAGCTTCTGTCCGTGGCATTTTTCCATGCAAAAATATTGGAGTTGGTTGCCATTTTCTCCTCGAGGGTATCCTCAGAACCCATCTCTGGCATCTCCTACAATGGCCGGCAATTCTTTACCATTGAGCTACCTGGGAGAAGGAAGGTACTAATTTTAATTAAAGTGTAGTTCATATGTCCTTTATGTGAGAATTTTTAAACATAAGTTCCAGAATTCATAAATATTATGTGAATGTGCTGATTGATAGTGTGAACGATGTTATAGAAATCTCCATAGTGATTTTTGGCCTCAAAATTTATCTGATTTGGTAATTTCTACCTTTGCCCAATCAAAGTATAGTATGGAGGAATAAACTAATTTTTGTTTTCAATGGTGGACTTGCCAATCCTGCCACTTAGTGCCAGAAGGCTCTTAAGGCAAAAATGTCTTGTCCCTCAATTCATAACTTTTTAATCCTAAAGTCTTAAGACTTCACAACATAAAAGTGAATGAAAAGGAAAACTATTGATACTAAAAATTTTATATTAATGGAGTTTTAAGTAATTAATATTGTTACAGTTACCTGTTTTGAAGTAACTTTTACTAAAGGAAACATTTATTGAAACTAATATTTGAAGTAATATTAAAGAAGGAAATATCTATTAAAACAAATGATACATAATTGAAATTTAACCTTAACTAGAACAAAACCTAGAGACAGAGGGCCACTTTTAGATAATGCTTTACCATCATTGTCCAAACTGTTTAATCTTTAAGCAATGTGTGCATGCTTAGTCACTTCAGTCGTGTCCAACTCTCTGTGACCCCTGGGCCATGGCCCACCTTCTCCAGTGATAAAGTATGAAGCGAGTGAAATGAGTGAAGTGAAGTCACTCAGTTGTGTCTGACTCTTTGTGACCCCCAAGGACTTCAGCCCACCAGGCTCTTCCATCCATGGGATTTTTCCAAGCAAGAATACTGGAATGGGTTGCCATTTCCTTCTCCTCTTAAAGCAATGAACTCTCCCTATATAATTATTTAATATTAAATTACCAATATTTTATTGTGAGCCATGTGAAGGACATAGATTAATACTGGAATGGGAAAACCATTGCTGATAGAAGTAACTTGTTATGGCATAAATAATAGAGAACACAGTTTAACCTCAGCAATACCTTCCTGTTTTCTGCATCTCCTCCTCCTTTTCATGATTGTATCTCTAACTTGGGGAGCCAGAGTCATCACTAAAAATTGTAAGGGATATTTTTATTCCTGTTTTATTCCCTTTTGTAAATTACTTAATTTGTAGAACCAGTGCTTCTTTGTGTGTACTTGTAAGAAATGTAATTTCAGTAACCCACTAGGTAAAAAGACACACTAATCAATAATTATTATAGATAATACTATATACTGTGTGATGATATTTGTTTATGCTTATCATGTACTAGTTTCCTAGGCTACTGTGATAAATTTTCATAGGTTAGTGGCTTAAAACAATAGCAGTTTATTCTCTCATAGTTTGGGAGGCCAGAAGTCTGAAATCAAGGCATTGTCAACGTCAAGCTCCCTCTGAAGTCTCTAGCAAAGAGTTCTTTGCATCTTCTGAACTTGTGGTGTTGGCCATTAATCCTTGGCATCCCTTGGCTTGTAGTTGTGTCACTCCGTTAGCTCAAAAGGTAAAGAATCGGACTGCAATGCAGGAGACCCAGGTGCAATCCCTGGGTTGGGAAGATCCTCTGGAGAATGGAATGGCAATCCACTCCAGTGTTCTTTCCTGGAGAGTCTCATGGACAGAGGAGCCTGGTGAGCTACAGTCTATAGGATCACAGAGTCAGACACAATTGAGCAACTAACTACTACTGTTTTTGCCTCCGTCTTTCTATGGCTGTCTTCTCTCTGTGTGTATCTGTGTCTTCACAGGGTATCCTGAAATGGACACCAGTCATTGGATTTAGGGGGTACCCTAATTCATTATGATCTTATCTTGATTACATCTATTTCAGATAAAGTCATTTTTATAGATTCTAGATGAATGTAAAGTTTGTGCAGGTCACTATTCAGCCCAGGGCATGTCAGCAAATTAATTTTTTGTAGTGCTATAAAAGATATACTCATGCTTTAAAGTAGAACAATATGACAGTAAAATATGTGGGCTGTTTCAATATGAAGTCAGTATTGTTTCTCAGTGTCTGTTTCTTTCTTCAAGGTCAACATCTGATGTTCTGAGTATATCATCAAGTATGTACTCATCAAGAAGTAGCTGAAAAGCTAAGGAGAGTTAACCACATATGCATTAGTAAAAAGTATTTGATAGTTATATGCTGGTAAAATAATTGCTCCATGTCTTCTATCTTTTAATATTTCATTATAAGCAGTAGTCCTATTGGCCTAGAGAATCCTGTATTTAGAAAAATTTAAAGATATGCTGTTAAATTCCACAAAGAGAATAATGGAAATAAAGGAATTTGGGAAATTTGCATACTTTCTCCAAGTTTAGGAAGTAATCTTAATTCACAGTTTTGCTATAGCCTTCAACAGCCTTATATAGATGATCTTGAAAAGTTTCTGAAATGATGGAAACATGTAATTATTTTCTATTAACTCTTTGTGGTCTTATGGGTATTTCCATCTGTCCGGGTTTGCTCTATCCTGTACTGTGACTCAATGACAAAGTAAACTATTATCCAAGATGGTTCCTTTTGAAGAAGAGATGAGCATTACTAATGATTACTTTGGGATAATAAATATAAGCAGGGTATTAAATCCTTCTAGCTATTTATTAATTTACTGATCCTCTTGGTAATTGGAATAATTGTGTCTCTCACATGCCTCAGCACAGATAAAAATAATGATCAGACATAGCTTCTTTTACTCACAGTTAGTATATCATAGTCACTGAGCTAAGGAGGGGGAGGATAGTAATCCAGTGAGTTGACTGTAAATTGGGGTTCTGTTTGCATAATCCCATGGAGGGGAGAAACTACACATATAATTTAGAAGAAAATATAAAAGGTATTATTTGTTTAAGTAAAGCCTCTTATGTAACAAATTAAATATTATTCTTGTACACATGTCCCTTTAATCCTGAGTGATTGGATTACTACAAATGATATTAAATGTATTGAATATCAAAATATTATTGAAAATGTTCTGAAAGGAGACTTAAGTGTTCTTTAAAAAAAAAAGTTCCACTAATCCTGATGATTACCCTTCATGGCAAATATATGGGGAAAAAATGAAAATAGTGACAGACTTTATTTTCTTGGGCTTCAAAATAACTATAGATGGTGATTGCAGCCATGAATTTAAAAGATGCTTGCTCCTTGGAAGAAAAGCTATGACAAACCTAGATAGCATATTAAAAAAGTGGAGACATCATTTTACCAATAAAGATCCATACAGTCAATGAAAGAAAGTTACATGGCTCAAAATAGTCTGGAGTTAAAACTCCCTTCCGAGGTCTCCCCACCATTCTAGACAAAACAAAGAACTCTCTCACTGAAGAAAAAAATGGACATTAAGTTTGATTACGCTCCCAGCTGGTCCCAGCCTCTGACTGATCTCCAGAATTGCTTGCCCCAGCTGTGTAAGCGATAACTAGTCTGAACAACCTTGGAGAAGAACAGGCCTCCTTAAGACAGTAGATTTCTACATATATGTCTATATATACTTACTTTTTTCTTGGGTTAGTGCAGCAGCTCACTAATCTGACTGCTACACCTTCTCGCCTGATTAAAGATAGTCTGTTCTTATAAAGTGCCAGTCTCATTCTTTTTCCGAACTTCGCCTTCTCTAACTCCCTTACCCTACAATCAAAGCTCTGTTTTTTCCAGTAGTCATGTATAGATGTGAGAGTTGGACCGTAAAGAAGGCTAATTGCCAAAGATTTGAGGCTTTCAAATTGTGATGCTGGAGGAGGCTCTTGAGAGTCACTTGGACACCAGGGAGATCAAACCAGCCAATCCTAAAGTATATTAACCTGAGTATTCATTGGAAGGACGGATGCTGAAGCTCACCTGTTGGGAAGAGCCAACTCATTGGAAAAGACCTTGATGCTGGGAAAGATTGAGGGCAAGAGGAAAAGGAGGTGATAGAGGATGAGATGGCTGGATGGCATTATTGTCTCAATGGACATGAGTTTGAGCAAACCCTGTGAGATTGTGAAGACAGGGAAGCCTGGCATGCTATAGTCCATAGGGTTGCAAAAAGTCGTACATGACTGAGTGACTGAAAAACAATCTTGATGACAACTGTTTTAGAGGGAAAGTATATAATTTTCTTTTTAAGATCCTCAATTCAAAATAATTGCAAATTAAGTTATATAAATGCATCTGTTGAGTCTCATAGATGCTATGTGGAAAGATATGTTTCAGGGGTATAATTTCAGTGTTCAGTTATAAGACAAAGCAAAGGAAATCAAGATAGAGGAATAAAGAAGATGAACGTGAATACAGGGTATATAAGAATATAGAAAATATGGACGGAAAGAGAAGGGGCTTCTGAGGTATAGAGATGTAATCTGTATGGCTGTGATCACAAACGTGGAAAGAAATGTTTGGTTTTGGAAGTTCTTTATTATCTGTAGAATTTAATGATATTAGAAGTTTTACAAAGAGGATTTTTGCCACATGAATAGGCTCTGGTGTGTGCCAATGCGATTAAGTATCCTATTTATCTCTGTCAGTCATGGCCCTTCAAAGACTAATTTCAAAGAATTACTGGTTATGATCAGGAGGACATAAGGAAACATTTGAAAGAACAACTGATTAATGATATTATTACAGAGTCCTGTATCTGTTATACAAAACCTACAGTGTTGTGTGAACAAAATTAAAAACTAGAATATCCATGGATTTCCATGTTCTGATTCTTTGCCTGAAAAATGTGTTAATATATTAGGCCACAGATTGATGATAAACTTGACTGCCTAGCTAAATAGGAAATGGTGATCAGTATTGATTCTAACTACATATTTGGCTGGGAGTAGAAAAGAATTGTATCATTTCTATTGTGACATGTTGTTCCTAGAGGGAGCATGTTAGGAGAGGCTAGAACTTAAGGAGAATGAAACCTTCAGTAAGGCAGTACAGTTTTCTCAATTCATGAGATTCCCATCAGCCTGGAGATATTGGAATACTCTGCTACGGGCTTCTTAGGTAAACCCAAGTGTATAAACCCAGGTATATTCGTGGAATTTGCAGCAGGCCTAAATAATTGAGTATGCTAAATACTTGAGTATGAGGAAAGAATGCATATACTGGCTGTTAAAGGGAAAAAAATTGATGTGAGTGTGTGTATAGATTGATAGACAGTCAAGATGGTTATATATAGGTAAATAAAAGCAGATATTTCAGAACTGCATGCATAACATAACCTTTTTTAACCTTAAAATAATAACCTGCCAAAATTATTGGCCATATAAAGTGAAAGCGAAGTTGCTCAGTCGTGTCTGACTCTTTGTGACCCCATAGACTGTGGCCTGCCAGGCTCCTCTATCCACGGGATTTTCTAGGCAAGAATATTGGATTGGATTGCCATTTCCTTCTCCAGGGTATCTTCCCGACCCAGGGATCAAACCCGGGTCTCCTGCTTTGCAGGCAGACTCTTTCCCATCCCACTCTTCCCTGAGTCTCCAGGGAAGCACACGTTGTTCATATATATACATACACATATACCCATACATAAATGGATAATATACATATAGTGATAGAAAATACTTGGTGAGTGACCTCAAACTTATTATACTCTGGTAATTCAATTACTTACTGAATGCAGGGTTAGTTTGAGAGGACTCTGGAAAAAGATGATTTTTTATTTTATTTTTTACTATTATCTTTTTATTTAAAAAATAGAATTATAGATGATATTCACATTCATTTTCCTTCCTTTTGAGTAAGTAAGAAAATGCTTAGACTTCTAAAAAGGGGCAGAATTATTAAAATTTTGGTTGTCAGAACAGAATAAAAACAAAACTACATGATTTATAATTTAAACTTACATTGAAAAGAAAGTGAAAGTTATTCACACAGTCCTGTCTGACTCTTTGTGATTCCATGGACTGCAGCCTGTCCCTCTCCTCTGTCCATGGAATTCTCCAGCAAGAATACTGGAATGGGTTGCCATTTCCTTCTCCAAGGGATCATCCTGACCCAGAGATCAAACCCAGGTGTCCCACATTGCAGGCAGATTCTTTACCAGCTGAACTACTGTTCAGTTCAGTTCAGTCTCCAGTCAAGTCCAACTCTTTGTGACCCCATGAACCGCCACACGCCAGGCCTCCCTGTCTATCACCAACTGTCAGAGTCTACCCAAGCCTATGGCCATTGAGTTGATGATGCCATCCAACCATCTCATCCTCTACCACTCCCTTCTCCTCTTGCCCTCAATCTCTCCGAGCATCAGGGTCTTTTCAAATGAGTCAGCTCTTCGCATCAAGTGGCCAAAGTATTGGAGTTTCAGCTTCAATATCAGTCCTTTCAATGAACACTCAGGACTGATCTCCTTTAGGATGGACTGGTTGGATCTCCTTGCAGTCCAAGGGACTCTCAAGAGTCTTCTCCAACACCACAGTTCAAAAGCATCAATTATTCGGTGCTCAGCTTTCTTCACAGTCCAACTCTCACATCTATACATGACTACTGGAAAAACCATAGCCTTGACTAGACGGACCTTTGTTGATGACAAAGTAATGTCTCTGCTTTTTAATATGCTGTCTAGCATATTGGTCACAAGGGAAGCCCAAACTTACATTTCAGGGACAACAAAAGCTTTCCTGTATTGCCAAGTAAATAATACTGGTGTCTTAATCCTTATAGTGAAAAAGGTAGAAGGGGATGTGCTACAAAATTCTTCTTGCCAAGGAAAAAAATGAGGATACAGGCTTCATTTTCTGGCTACAAGTCTACAAGTATAATCATAATTTTCAAGAATTTTGAAGTGACCACTGATCAATTTCCAACAAGTCACAGTAAATATTAGAATTATAAAATAGTTGAATATGCAGTTATATTCACTAATATGCATTTATGTGTCAGATTCTGCCAACCATATCTTAAATATAGAGGGTATATAGTACCCTTTTTCTTTTCGTAAAAAAAGTTGGAAATTGCCCCGGAAAATACTTTTTACCTATTATGCTTATAAGTAAAATACAAGGAATTAAAGACACTGCATTTTACTATTAAGTGGGATGATTATGCCAGTGTCATAAAACTTATTACTAATTTAACATAGCAGAGTATTATGTTGAAAGGGAATAAAAAATGAGAAAAGACCATGAAAGGTAGTGGATACCTCTTGGAATTCTTTAGCAAAAACCTCCCTGTGGTGTTCCTCCTAAACAGAGGAGTTAAAACAAGCTGTTTATAGATGTGTTAGAAGGACCAGAGAGTAAAAGGGTGAAGTAAATGAAAATACCAGTATCTGCAAGAAACTACCATTATCCCTTGGGCTGGAGGGGTAAACATTAAATGATTATCCAGGGCCCCATGCTGGAGTGCTGCTGTAGCCAATTCTGCTATTGAAACTACTGACTGTCCATTTTTCAGCAAGCCAGTAGTCACACTCCTCCTAAATCTAAAGGGATCTTGTAGCCCAAGTGGACTACTTATAGTGGATTGCTGAAACTGTTGGACTTATCTATGCCATGACTGGAATCCACAAGTCAGTTGTTGCTTCTGCGTTGCCCAGAGCCAGAGTCAGTGAGGCTGTGTGGTTGAGACTTCCGAACCTCTCCTGCCTGATCAGCCTCATTGACAGGACCTAACTGGAAGGTGGGCTGCAATAGATTATTAGAAATCACTACCACAGGTACTAAATCTAATTCTGTTCATTAATTTAACAAGTATATATTGAGTCTCTGTGTGTGCCAGGTATATTTTAAACACTGGAGACTCAGACATGGACATAACAGACAAAGCTTCTGTTTAACTTGGTGCTTACATTTTAGCAGAGGGTGAAATAAAATAATTTAACTCATTACTATAATGTAAAGTGGGCTTCCCTCATAACTCAGTTGGTAAATCATCTGCCAGCAGTGCAGGAGACGGGGGTTCTATTCCTGGGTCAGGAAGATCCCCTGGAGAAGGTAATGGCAACCCACTCCAGTATTCTTGCCTGGAAAATCCCATGGACAGAGGAGCTTGACAGGCTACAGTACACAAGAGTGCAAGAGTCAGATACGACTTAGTGACTAAACCACTACCACCATAATGTAAAGTGATGATAAGCACTAAGAAGAAATAATGAGAGAAGAGTGACAGACTAGTGGTGAAATGGTGCTGAATTTGGGCAAGATCTCATTGACAAAGTAATATTTGAGTAAACCTTAAAGNGGGTTCTATTCCTGGGTCAGGAAGATCCCCTGGAGAAGGTAATGGCAACCCACTCCAGTATTCTTGCCTGGAAAATCCCATGGACAGAGGAGCTTGACAGGCTACAGTACACAAGAGTGCAAGAGTCAGATACGACTTAGTGACTAAACCACTACCACCATAATGTAAAGTGATGATAAGCACTAAGAAGAAATAATGAGAGAAGAGTGACAGACTAGTGGTGAAATGGTGCTGAATTTGGGCAAGATCTCATTGACAAAGTAATATTTGAGTAAACCTTAAAAAAAAAAGATGGATGATCCATATGAGTTGCAGAGTATTCTTGGGAGAACCATCATCTTGTGCAGAGGTGTGAGGAAAAACATGAAAGCCAGCATGGTTAGTGCAAAAGGAGGAAGTGTAAGAGTTGTAGGAGTTCAGGACATAGAGGTGTCTCTCCCCTTTCCCTCTGCATTAATGACAATTAACTCCTTTGATTCAGATATTCTATGTAACCTTCTTTTAGAGATTGTTCAAAAGATAGAGCAGAAATTTTTAGTTACTTGTCAGGATCCCAGCAGTGATAATACTTCTAAATTTGATGTACAGGATGCTGATATGCATGAAGCTTCTGCCAAATAAAATTAGCACTTTTAGAAATGAAAATATTGTACTTGTTATATTCACATTGTGAACAGATAATAACACTGGCAAAAGAGCATTAAAACTAGTGTTCTTGTTCATTCTAATAGCACTGTCTATATTGAAAAACAAATACATACCACAAACCATAATACCAACAACATTCTTTTCTAGTCTTAACATTTATATGAGTCTTGCCTAGGGAGTGGAAAAAGTACAAGTGACATGTGCTTGAAGGTGTTAATTGCCTAGATATTTAACATTTCTAAGAGAACAGAGAAAAATGGATTTAGAATTCAAAGTACATTAATATTTATGATATTGCAAATAGAGTTTCATTAAATCATAGATGTTTGATGGGGACTTGGGTCTATTAAAAACTTCAAGGTCTTCAGATCTTTCCTGTTCTTGTGAATAATTTTATAGGAATATTTTGTTTTAAAATTCATTAAACATTATTTTACGTGTGATATAGAGTGTTCACTCTGTGTTTGACTTTTTAAAATTTTAATTGTAGCTTTTAATGTTCAGAATTATTAGTCTGAGCATGCAGTTACTCAATCCATGGCACTGGACTTAATCATCCAGAATCCTGAATTCATCAAATTAAGTGTGAAAAACAGATTAAAAATCATATGTAATATTATATCTTTCTGCAAAGAAAGTAAGCACAAAATTAAAGTTATTAATGTTATCTAAACCAAACTATGTATTTACAATTCTGTGGCACTGAGTTCTACAATGATAAATCTTCTTGAAATGAAATCTCTCAGTGTGTTTTGTTACTTGCAAAAAAAAACCACAAAAAACTTATAGCATGTAGGAAAGAAGACTACTAGTTATGCTCATTAGGTTTTTCTCATATTATAGGAATCACCAAGAATGAGAATCTGTATAGATACACAGATTATCTGTAAGAAGAAAATTTGATTTTAATTTACTATATCTATGGATATTTTTAAATAGTAAATTTTTAGGCTACATAAGTAATGGATTCTATCATACATTACCTACAAGTCATAGAATCTCATGTTTTGATTTTTAAAATCTTACAAATTTATCCTAATCTATATACAAAGATTAGTATAGTTACAACTTGAAATTATATATTTTATATAGTCTGAATATGTAAGGCCTGATGAGTATAGATTATATTGAGAAATCACTGGGAAACCCACTGAATTGCCAAAATATTATTTTTCTTTCCTTTCTTTTCCTTTTGAAAATTAATGAATTGTCCAGATTAATTTACCAGGAAATTGCTATGCATAGCTGCAAGAGACAGGTGGCAGGCAAGATAACTTCCATTTCCCCTACTTTGTCTCTCTCTCTCCCTCCTTTTTCTTTTTACTTTTATTTCTACAGATCCTGCAGTCTCAGATTTCCACTCTGTTCTGAGACCAACTATATGTGAAGTGGCTCAAGTGTCAGCCATCTTCGGTAAGTTTCACTTAAGTTCAGGCTTTTGTCTTTTCTGATTCTCAGTTTCTTTACTCTTGCAAGCCTACTTTTCATGCTTCACACCTATTCCACATTACATTAAAACCTTCCTATGCCATGCACTTGCCTATTGAGCATCTTGAACACTCTGCCAGTGAAGGAACTTGTATCATGGCTATTCCACTTCAGGCATCCTGACATGGCATGTGCTCTTGTACCCTTTCTAAAGCATATCTTTGTGTCTTTGCACTTTTGTCTATAATTTCCAGGTACATAATCTGTTCTTTGTTTTAATTTTCTGTGTTGCTTCTTGTGGTCCATACGGCTATCTAGCAGCAGAGATATCTACAGTAGTTGGCTTAGGACGGCCAATGAATTAGGAATTAATTTTCAAGACATTGTTTTTTTCTCTATAAACTTTATAGTACAGAAAGGCAGTATAAAATTTGGGCTACCATAAGTAAATAGCAGAAAGTAGAACGTGGGAAAGGATGGAGATTTATGAGAAAAGACACAAGTTCTGCATGGATAAAATTATCAGTCTAAGTTTTCGAGACATTGAAGTTTCAGATAACTGGATTCCTGTTAGGAGTGGTAGGCAGCAGAGGTGGAGGGAATTTGTCACTGAGGAAATAAGGGATGCTCATGGACAAAAGTAGGCCTCTAAGTTGGATTCATAAAAGATGGCTTCCTGCTACTTGTCCTACTCTTGATAATATGTCGTGAAAGGTGTATTTAGCACTTTAAAAAATATGATTAGAACATTTTACTGTAGACACTTTGAATGCAATTATATTAAGACTGATCATTGGAATATTTTACCTTCTTAACATTTATGTTATGTTTAACCCATTATGTTAAAGGGACAATTTTAGATTTTCAATTATATACATAATTGAAAAATGTTTACTTTTACTTAATTATCCAGATTATCTGTAAATTATAATGATGGAAAGTTAAAAGCCAGATTTGTTAGCTTCAGGGGTCTTGCAGCTATTGCTAAACATTTACTAAACTTTTATCTCTTGTTGACAACAAGCAAACATATTATTTTGATATTTCTCTCAGGAGGTTTTATAATTGCTTTTTTTTTTTACTTGCATTGATATTGTATCTTTTGTATACATCTTTTGTTTGCATTTATACTCTTAACTTTAGTATTTTCATTTCATTCATTATTTTCAAAATGACATATTTTCATTACATCAGATATTGGAAGAGATTCAGGGATACTTTTTGTTTCTGATTTTCTAAAATTAATGGTTATTTTATTATTGATTTTAGACATCCAGTAGACTGTCCTTCAAATTATGTATTTGGTGTAATAAAACAATTTGTAATGTATACTGAGTTCTGTACAACCTTGGAAAAATATCAAAGTTCACTCTTGTTCAAATAGGTTAATTTTTTTTAATTTTCTCTTTTATGAATCCATATCATCTTATGTATAATTTTGCCCTAAAGGCCAGTTCAGTCTTATCTAACAGTTTCTATTTTTTCTTATCAATAAAGGAATAAAATTTAATTACTACAGAATTTTTCAAAGTGTTTCAGATATTTCACCAGAGATTTCTCAAGTCCTGTTATCAATGGAATATGGCAAAGTGACACACTCACTGATTTATATGTATTTTTATATGATTCAGTTTTATATTGCATATTTCTCATATTTTCTGTACTTGAATAGCTATTCAGTAAGTAGGATAAAATTATATACCTTCATTTTATCTATACATATTTCAGCAGTTTTTATTGTATATTCTGAGGTAACAGTATCTATCTGTTATTAATGGAGAGTCCGTGAAGTTTAGTGGAATCTGGGGGCAACTAGCCCGGAGGTGGATTGGATTGAGAGTTTGGATATGAAAGGATTGTTGCAAAAAGAAATAAGTAAGTATTTGAATTTTTTTTGAAGGTTTACAATGAAGAAAGCATTTTTTTCATCTGTTCTTATTGTAAACCATTGATGACTTTGAGAGAAAAAGCTGTTTGAGTTTATTTAGAGGCACTGTGAAATAAAAGGATCATCTTAATCTGGTTTTAAGGGGACAGCTTTGTTGGCCTTAATCTACTATGAGCCAGAAATAAAGTTTTCAGAGATTGTAAAGTAATTGAAGCAGCTGGAAAAGATAAATAGGAGCCAAAGGTCTTTTGCTTTATATTGATTCAGTTAGGGAGCAATATAGCCTGAGATTTTAACAATAGACACAGAGTGGTTTAGACGGACTTTTGATAGCAGATACCATATTTTCATGTTAACTGGTTGATTTTGTTCTGTTGTTACCTTTTGAAAGAAGTAAATAGTTTGGAGAGATTCTTTTTCAGGACAGAGCTATATAACATGTTAACTTCTGAAATAATTAGTTTTTAAGCAAGGTAGTTAGTGTGTATGAGGATTATTTGGGTACACTTCTCAGATAATTAAGAAAAAAGCTGATAAATTTTTTTAAATTACTTAAGCTAGTGCACTAGATGTATAAACTTTGCCTTCGTTTTCAAAATCAAGTACCTGTGAAAAAGTCAGGGATAAAGGAAAATATGATATGACTTTTGTTTCCTAAATATATTTCAGTATTTGTTTGATTGGATTTTATTCTTTTCTCTATTAGTCATTTGGAAATGACTAATATACACATGTAAGATATTAAACTGATTGTACAACACATGTTTGTTTGTAGTTAGCAGTTTATTTTTGAGTTTTGCTTACTAAATTTATTTATATTTTACTTCTCTCTGGACAGGATGTGAGGCAACTGATCATAATACTGTGCTTTCTATGTTAACTACTTTATAACATTGAAAGTAAAGATGAGATAACTTTGATATATTGTAAATTTTACATCTTAAGATGCCTTCACAGTACCTTTTATGTTAAAGGTGAATAATATATGTTTTTGTATAAATAAAAGAGGTCAAACAATATGACCAATCTCACTGAACTTTGAACTCAATCAATAGTTATTTGACTATTAGAGTTCTTAACAGGTAACTCTAGATAGGAGTCTGAATATTGATTTTGCCGCTGTATGCTTGACCTTAAGCAGGGTCCTATGTGTTTCTGAGTGTGTATTTCTTCAATCGTACAATGTAGGAGTTGGTCTAGATATAATTTAAGCTTCTATCATTCCATCTGGTGTCTGTGAATAACTAATTTGTGCTTGCACACTCACATAAATAGTTAACTTGTTAATTACTGATGATGCCTGATCCATTTTTGCTACTGCTACTGCTAAGTCACTTCAGTCGTGTCCAACTCTGTGTGACCCCATAGACGGCAGCCCACCAGGCTCCCCGGTCCCCGGGATTGGGTTGCCATTTCCTTCTCCAATGCATGAAAGTGAAAAGTGAAAGCAACGTTGCTCAGTCATGTCTGACTCTTAGCGACCCCATGGACTGCAGCCCACCAGGCTCCTCCATCCACGGGATTTTCCAGGCAAGAGCACTGGAGTGGGTGCCATTGCCTTCTCCCTGCTGCTGTTGCTAAGTCGTTTCAGTCGTGTCTGACTCTGTGAGACCCCATGGCGGCCCACCAGGCTCCCCGTCCCTGGGATTCTCCAGGCAAGAACCCTGGAGTGGGTTGCCATTTCCTTCTCCAGATCCATTTCTAGATAATTCTAAATGCCAGTTAAGTCTTTCTTATACTGAGTTAAAGTATGTCTTCCTAAGTTTTGTGTTATTCATAAGTGTGCTAAGTGTGCCTTTAGTATATTCATAGAAATTATTGATGAAAGTGGTATACAAAACTGTACAGGGTATTTTGTTATGATCACATTTTTTAAAAACAAAAAATCTGTTAATCTACTTTTAAATCAGTACCTTTTAGATGTCCCCATTAAATTCATAGTAATCAATTAGTTGTCCTTGCAGTTCAGCCAGTTTGTCTCCATTGTGCACAGAAGGACATCACAGAAATTTGACAGATGCCTTACAAAGTCTTGATCCATTTTAATGACTGCATTTTCTAGGAAGGAAGGAAGAGGGAAAGTACATAGGGAAAGAAGGAAAAATAGAATGGAAAAAGGAAAGAAGGAAGGAATTAAATTGTGTAGCTAAGATTTACTATTAGAAAATCTTTAGAGTTGTTTATCCTCAAGAATTTTGATTTTATAAATACCATTTTCTCTGCATCATCATTTTCCCCAGATGTTCTATACTACTGTCCATGCTTAAAACAATTTTTCTTTGACATCAGGACATGCGTGTTTCACTCTTTCTTCACTTTCTCTGTAGTTTGTAGCTAGTCTTTGTTTTCTTTTCTTGTGAAGGCAGGGGCTCACATTCTCACTTGGACGCCTAAAGGGAATTATCAGAACTCTATCCAAGAAGGAATTATTGATTTTTCTCNCTTTGACATCAGGACATGCGTGTTTCACTCTTTCTTCACTTTCTCTGTAGTTTGTAGCTAGTCTTTGTTTTCTTTTCTTGTGAAGGCAGGGGCTCACATTCTCACTTGGACGCCTAAAGGGAATTATCAGAACTCTATCCAAGAAGGAATTATTGATTTTTCTCCCACAACAAAAATAAAATTCTCTTTCTGAAATTTCCCAGTCTCAGTAAATTGGAGCCATAATCTACCCAATTGCTCAGGCAGTAAAGAGTCAGACTTGATCTCTCTTTACCATTAAAATTTAAATTCAGTTTTAACATTCCCCTTTTCACTACTGCCATCTTAGTTTCCGTCTAGCTATAGCCCTCTACTTGCTCTCTCTTCTTTTTACTTCTTACCTTATTCTATTGACAATCCCACGATGATCCTTCAAAATTATGTCCTTGTTTTGCTGGAAACATTCAATAGTATCCTTTCACTCATAGAGCAAAATTCAAAGGATCTTGTCCTGCAAGGCTCTATGTGAACAGACTGGGCTACCTCTCCTGACTGATCATTTACCCCTCCCGCTACTGTTCTTTCTACTCCAGCTATACTGGCCTTCTTCTTACTCCTTGAACTTGCCTTTAAAGTTTTTCTTTTCTCATTCTTAAATGTTCCTTGGTAAAGTTTTCATATGACTCCTTCCCACAGCATTAGCCAGTTTGCTACCAAGTATCACCTAGCCTGTCTAAAATAACTTTCTGAATTCATTAATCTCTATCCCCTTACACTCTATTCTCTTCTCCCTTTGTTGTTGTTCATTCACTAAGTGAAAAGTGGAAAGTGGAGTTGCTCAGTCGTGTCCGACTCTTTGGGACTCCATGGACTATAGCCTACCAGGCTCCTCTGTCCATGGGATTTTCCAGGCAATAATACTGGAGTGGGCTCCCATTTCCTTCTCCAGGAGATCTTCCTGACCCAGGGATCAAACCAGGGTCTCCGGCATTGTAGACAGTTGCTTTACCATCTGAGCCATGAGGGATATCTCGCTAAGTCATGTTTAATTCCTTGAGACACCATGGACAGCAACATACCTGGCTTCCCTGTCCTTCACCATCTCAGAGTTTGCTCGAACTCATGTCCATTGATTCAGTGATGCCATCCAACTGCCTTTTCTCTCTAACACTTGTCTGTTTACCCATAACAATATAAGCTACAAGTCTATCTTTATTACCCTTCTATACCAAAGTCCTGAATCACAGAAGAAGCATAGTAATCATTGTTAACTGAAACACCATTTTCTCTCAAATGCTGTCTCATTTCCATTGCCTTTATATTTTGCAATTCTAAATGCCATAATTGTTTTACTGTGATATATCTGCTTAAAATGTGATCATGACACTTCAACATTTTTCTGAAAATCAAAGTATATTTAGGGGTAAACTGGTGATGCTATTATATTAACATGCTAGCTTTATGAATATTCCATGCACATAATTAGAAATATTATTTACTAAGCTACAATTTTGTCTAATTGAATATATATTGTAATCTAGTTGACTATATATTATAATCATAAAAATTAAAATATTTATGTCTGTATCATGATTGTGGTGATGGTTAAATGGGCATAAGACCATCATATATCTGGGCCATCAAATAGCATATACTNAATTTTGTCTAATTGAATATATATTGTAATCTAGTTGACTATATATTATAATCATAAAAATTAAAATATTTATGTCTGTATCATGATTGTGGTGATGGTTAAATGGGCATAAGACCATCATATATCTGGGCCATCAAATAGCATATACTAATTATGTACAATTTTTAGGGGTATATCAGTCATAGGTCAGGGAAGCCATTTAAAAGTAAAATATCAGGAATGAGTTAAATATCTACAACTTTTATTTTGTGATTATAAATCAGAAAGGATGCTATTTCTGTTCATTCAAATTAAAGTTTTCAATTCAGGGATGCTAAAGCCCCATGTTATTCGTTTTCTAGTTAATCTTGCTTTAATGAAAACGTATGGTCATTTTTTTTTAGTGTGAAGGGCTTTAACTTCTTAAGAACATTTAGTTTAATACAAAAATATGGATGTATGTAGTAAAATATAAAAAGTGTGAACCAGCTCTAAGATAGCAGTTTCCTTTGTGCATACTCATAGAAGAGAACAGAGAATATGACCTTTAGTGGTATTTGTAAAAAAAAAAAAATTTTTAAGCAAAAGATACGGAATTAATAAAATCGGAGTTTAACATTTGTTCAAAGGTAATGCTGAGCAAATTCTTGTTGCTTTATATTATTAGTAATAACTTTTTATAAGTTTTANAAGCAAAAGATACGGAATTAATAAAATCGGAGTTTAACATTTGTTCAAAGGTAATGCTGAGCAAATTCTTGTTGCTTTATATTATTAGTAATAACTTTTTATAAGTTTTAAATATTTTTAATTTTAAAAACCAAACCATAATAAGAAAAATGCTCTCGGTGTGTCATTTAAATGAATCTATAATCTGGCAATCATTCGCTCTAGTATACCTTAAGTTTGCTCTTAAAGATAGGACAGGACAGTTTTTGTTTTTTAGACTTCCTAAAGGATTTTAGTCTGCCCATTTTATTGTATAGGTTTAAATGTCTTTTTCACATTATTTCTTCCAATAGCATTTCTTCTAATTCTACCTTCTATTACTTTTCCTCTACTGANGACAGGACAGGACAGTTTTTGTTTTTTAGACTTCCTAAAGGATTTTAGTCTGCCCATTTTATTGTATAGGTTTAAATGTCTTTTTCACATTATTTCTTCCAATAGCATTTCTTCTAATTCTACCTTCTATTACTTTTCCTCTACTGAGTATAGGAGGTCTCAGTTTAGATGCCTAGGAATTGGAACACAAGAAATATAAAAATATAGTTATCCTAAATAAATGTGAAAAATTTTAGATAGGGATGAAGTATATATAAATGAAATACAACTAAATTAAGATTCAGTTTCTAAAACTTTCCGTTCCTTTTAACTTCACCATTACTGTCAGTGGTATTAATCTCTTTTTTTACATTTTTTTTTCCTCATCCCCTTCATTCAGTCATTAAATATACATAGTTTGACCCTTCTATAATGCTATATATTTTTGCTCTAAAAGAGAATCCTGTCATGTTGAAGTGAATAAAGTTATTGGAATGAGCCTTTGGGTAAGTCAGGAACCTGATGCCCGTCAGTGGTGAACACAGCAGATTTGTCTTCATGAAATGTATAGCCTAGTGGGAAATAGAGAAAAGTAAACAGGAAATTCACATATTGATATAAAAATACCAGGTGGTACGAAATAGTAAGGAAGCACTTATTGCAATCACAGAGATTATGGAAAGCTGGTTAGGAGAAGTAGCATCTAATTGGAGACCTGAAGGTTGTATAGGTCTTTGCCAGATAAAATGTAGAAAGGCAAAAGTTTTTTCAGACATAATCACAAATCCTTAAGAGAGAACACAGTGATTTAAAGAAAGGAAACATGATTCAATACGCTACCGGCATGGATTTTGAGAAAAGGGAAAAGCAGTATAAGATGAAAGTAGAGAAGTGTCCAAGAGGAGTTTTGAAAGACCTTGTGTATTCCACATTTAAGAATATGAATTTTATTCTAAAAGGGAGTGAGGGAGTCCAATTCACACAGTGGCTGCAGACCCTGCTCCATCTAACTATGTATTGTTCACTTTATTTATTTATTTATTTATTTTGGAAATAATTCCATAAATTTCCAAACCTGATCATATCCCCGTTTCAGCACTTTACACTTCACCTCCACAGTGCATGCTATAATTATAACAAATTGTAAGGTTAAATGGTCAATGTCTGATTCTCCTCCTGGATCATAATCTGTGAAATAGAAGAGATCAAGCGTCTGATTCATTGCTGTGTCCTCAACATCAGTGTCAGTGTCTTTTATATAGTAGATGCTCAGTAAGTATGTGTTGAATGAATGTTCTATAGAGAGCAAATTGTCAGTAATAAAAATAGTTTTCAAGATCAACTAATAATTTAGCTAAAAACTGAAAGTCAGTATTGATTTTAACAATTTTTTCCCCTCATTCTTATCTCTCTGACTGTTTTTAACAAACAGTAATTGAGGAATTCCCTTCCCTAAATATTATGATACAAACTCGGGAATACAGATGATTTTGTGTGAAGAAGAAATATTAGTATTTTAAGGATTAATGGCCATTATTCAAGCAAGGTATGTTGTAGAGTACAATCAGCAATATTAATTTGTAGCTATTGTCGTACATTATTACAACTTAAGGGAAAAGTTTTACCCTTTATGGATTTCTATTTTTTCTGAAATTACACATAAGCTTTCAAATGATTTTTGTATGCCAGTACAGCAAGAATTGCAAGAGCAAACCTCCTTCTAAAGTATAATTACAGACTGGTTGCTAGTAATTTATTACCAAATTATCCTAAAAGATTAGAAGAAATTGATGAATTGGAAATGGCAATGCTTTTGCTATTCATAAAAATTTACTTAATTTTCTCAATAAATAATGAGTGCTTTTGCTTCTAGGAAGGTATTAAGTTATGTAAAGATAAAATGTTTTTAACTAGAAAAGTAAATATGATTTTGGATACTGTTAGCAGTCATATTTGTAAAAAAACATTCCAGTTATGATCAGCAACCACACATGTTCTGATAAAAGTATCTAAATTCAGAAAGATCTACTTAGATTTCTGGCTTCCAAACTGAATATGACATTGAAAAATTTATGAAAAAAAATTAATTTTAGCTCTTAAAGTTATAATTCATTGTTTTTAAAGAACAAGAGTTCCAGAGAACCCGACTCAGTCAATTTATGCAGTATATGAAAAAACAACTTCATGATCTTTGGCACAACTAAATGAAAACATGGCAGAGTTTACTAGAGAAACTCTTTATCAAATGATGAAATATATTAACTAGAAAGAAAATAAAGTTGAGGGAATCTTCTTGTTTCCTGGGAAAATTAAGATATATGTATATTCCAGAGCAGAGTTACCTAGTTTGATTTTTTTTCACACACTCCTTTTGAAATAGAAAGTAGAAGAATGTTGAAGAAGGTAACCTAATTTTTTTGTGTGTGACATTTGGAGAAAGTTGTGAGGAAGGTTTAAAAAAAAAAAACTTTCAATATAAGAAAGTTACATATTCAAATTAGTGAAAAAATATTGTTAAAGAAGAAAAAACTTTAGATATATGTTTTAAATATTTTTGTCAGTAGTGTTTAAATATTAAGCATTGGTACTATGAATGGACTCTGAAGTTTCTAAAATTATAGGCATATGAAAGCCTTGGCTTTTGTTGTTTTTTTGGCCACGTTGCGTGGCTTGTGGGATCCTAATTTCCTGAACAGGGATTGATCCTGGGCCCTTGGCAATAAGAGCATGTAGTGCTAACCTTTGGATCACCAGGGGATTCCCAAGACATTGACTTTTTAAAACTAAAAGCACTGTGAAAATATAAGATATATATTCTGAAGGAAAATAAGTTAAAAGTTGACCCATGGCAGCTAAAAGTTAATGTAAGAGAAATGCCACATGTATTTGAATACTTGTTTTTTTTCTTATTTTGAATTATGCATTCCTTTCTTCATGTGTATTAATTATAGCAATTTGAATTTAATAGGATGTTTATTTTTTGTAAGTGGTATGTAGTGTAATTTTGGCTATTCCAGTTCATCTATGTTCAAAGAAAACCATTGTTTTCTGGTGGAATCTATGAAGTAACTATATAATGCATAGAAATGGTTAGATGTAGATTGAATGGGAAGATGAGAGGGAGAAATTCCATGAACAGCTACTGTTTGCCTACTACTCTACTTATATTTTAAAATTTAATTTTCACAAAAATTCTGTCATTTATTACCATTTATTTTATGGATTGTTATTTATTTTATAGATAAGATGAAGGTTGCAAAGTATAAGAAAATATTTTAGATCATACCAGCATTTCTATTTCAGGGAGTCAAGTTTAAATTAAAATGTATCTTACTTCAGGACACATTCTTACCTTTATACTTCGGTAGCCCTCACACAATGTTGGTGATGGTAGCAGTTGCTGTAGTAGTAGTAATAGTAATAGTGCTTGCACATACCTACTGTGCTTGATGTGTCCTTACCACTTACATACATTAATTTTATTTAATTCAAAAAAAGAGCCCTATAAAATATGTGCTTGGGAAGTAAAGAAACCACCATTGTATAGGTGTATATAGGCTTGTGGGATATTAATGATGCAAGTGGTGAAATGCAGACCTTTAGTTAAAACTAAATATTATCAATACTATGTATTTCAATATAGTGTTTTTTTTTTGTTTCTTNAAAAAAGAGCCCTATAAAATATGTGCTTGGGAAGTAAAGAAACCACCATTGTATAGGTGTATATAGGCTTGTGGGATATTAATGATGCAAGTGGTGAAATGCAGACCTTTAGTTAAAACTAAATATTATCAATACTATGTATTTCAATATAGTGTTTTTTTTTGTTTCTTTTTTTTAATTAATTAATTTATTTTTTAAATTTTACTTTACAATGCTCTATTGGATTTGCCATACATATGTCTTCCTTTAAATAATTTATGACTGTTAATTGAGTTCTGAAAAATTATGTAATATTAAAAATTTCTAAAGAAAAGAGACAATGGAGAATAGAACTATTCATATTTGTGAATGCGTAAAGAACGCTAGATCATGGAAAAAGGAAGACAGTTCTAGAAAACAGCTATTTCTGCTTTATTGACTATGCCAAAGCCTTTGACTGTGTGGACCACCATAAACGGTGGAAAATTCTGAAAGAGATGGGAATGCCAGACTACCTGACCTGCCTCTTGAAAAATCTTATGCAGGTCAGGAAGCAACAGTTAAAACTGGCCATTGGACAACTGACTGGTTCCAAATAGGAAAAGGAGTACACCAAGGCTGTATGTTGTCACTCTACTTATTTAACTTATATGAAGAGTACATCATGAGAAACGCTGGGCTGGATGATAAACAAGCTGGAATCAAGATTGCCGGGAGAAATATCAATAACCTCAGATATGCAGATGACACCACCCTTACAGAAAGTGCAGAACTAAAGAGCCTCTTAATGAAAGTGAAAGTGGAGGGTGAAAAAGTTGGCTTGAAGCTCGGCATTCAGAAAACAAAGATCATGGCATCCAGTTCCATCACTTGATGGCAAATAGATGGAGAAACAGTGGACACAGTGGCTGACTGGGCTCCAAAATCACTGCAGGTGTGACTTCAGCCATTAAATTAAAAGATGCTTACTTCTTGGCAAGAAAGTTATGACCAACCTAGACAGCATATTAAAAAGCAGAGACATTACTTTGCCAACAAAGGTCTGTCTAGTCAAGGTTATGGTTTTTCCAGTAGTCATGTATGGATGTGAGAGTTGGACCATAAAGAAAACTGAGTGCTGAAGAATTGATGCTTTTAAACTGTGGTGTTGGAGAAGACTCTTGAGAGTCCCTTGGACTCCAAGGAGATCCAACCAGTCCATCCTAAAGGAGATCAGTCCTGGGTGTTCATTGGAGGGACTGATGTTGAAACTGAAGCTCCAATACTTTGGCCACCCGATGCAAAGAGTTGACTCATTTGAAAAGTCCCTGATTCTGGGAAAGATTGAGGGCAGGAGGAGAGGGGGACAACAGAAGATAAGATGGTTGGATGGCATCACTGACTCGATGGATATGAGTTTGAGCAAGCTCAAGAGATCTAGGTGGTCATAACTTTCCTTCCAAGGAGTAAGCGTCTTTGAAGGTGTTAAGAAACAATATATATTAAATATAATGTTTGACGGAATCATAGGGAAAACAATGAAGAAATAGGGACTCCAGTATGGAGTGACTAATGAGTAGGGGAGTGAAAGAGCTGTCTTCAAATGGTGGGAAGTAAATTCGGTCTAATATGTCAGAATACATGAAGACTGTCCTTTTGATTAAAAGATTTATTACTATGTGTAGAAATTATTATTATTATTATTTAGACCTCCAGAGAAGTATCAGTAAGTTCAAAAACTGTACTATCAAGAAATACAAGAAGCCCCAAAATTGCAAAGAGTCAATTTTGATAAGTTAATAAAGTGTACATAATGGAAAATCAGCATATTAATTGACTGTAATCTAATGCTTAGTAATCTACAAAAATGTGGAAGATTTAGTATTTGTGCATCACTACCATACCATTCGGAGAAGGCAATGGCACCCCACTCCAGTACTCTTGCCCGGAAAATCCCATGGACGAAGAAGCCTGGAAGGCTGCAGTCCATGGGGTCTCAAAGAGACGGACACGACTGAGTGACTTCACTTTCACTTTTCACTTTCATGCATTGGAGAAGGAAATGGCAACCCATTCCAATGTTCTTGCCTGGAGAATCTCAGGGATGGGGGGGCCTGGTGGGCTGCCGTCCATGGGATCACAGAGTCAGACACGACTGAAGCGACTTGGCAACAGCAACCATACCATTAGTAGTTTTCAATTTTATGATCAGAGTTAAAGGATAGTTTTTCTAACATACTCTAATTCTCTTACATAGTCTCTTTCAAAATTGTTCCCCCCCCCCCACCCCATCAGTTCAATTTAGTTCATTGGTTCAGTCACGCCCACCTCTTTGCAGCACCATGGGCTGCAACACACCAGGCTTTCCTGTCCATCATCAATTCCTGGAGCCTGCTCAAACTCATGTCCATTGAGTTGGTGATGCCATCCAATCATCTCATCCTCTGTCATCCCCTCTCTCTTGCCTTCAGTCTTTCCCAGCATCAGGGTCTTCTCCAATGAGTCAGCTCTTCACATCAGGTGGCAAGTATTGGAGTTTCAGCTTCAGCATCAGTCCTTCCAATAAATATTCAGGACGTTTCTTTTAGGATAGACTGATTGGATCTCCTAGCAGTCCAAGGGACTCTCAAGTGTCTCCTCCAACACCACAGTTCAAAAGCTCAGTACTTCAGCACTCAATTTTCTTTATAGTCGAACTCTCACATCCATACATGACTACTGGAGAAACCATAGCTTTGACTAGATGGACGTTTGTTGACAAAGTAATGTCTCTGCTTTTTAACATGATGTCTAGGTTTCTCATAACTTTTTTCCAAGGAGCAGTTGTCTTTTAATTTCATGGCTGCAGTCATCATCTGCAGTGATTTTGAAATCCAAGAAAATTTTCTGCATAGATGGAACAATTTTTATGTTGTACACACACAAATCATATTTGGAATATCATAGAAATGACATGTATCCTTACTATTTCCTATACTTTTTTCTGTCTTCTCTTTTCCCTATTCTCTCTCCCTTCTCCTGCCTCCATATCTCTCACTTGCCTTCTGTCGCCTGTCTCTATGGTCAAGACCTGCTAGTCTTCCTGTGGCACAGTCATAGTTAATATTTTTAAAATATTTTCAGTGCATAGAGATTAGAGCACCAAAACTTATGATTTATGGATAAATAATTTATAAATATGCTGAAGGTTAAATATGCTACCAAATTTATAAATATGCTGAAGGTTAAAATAGGTTTTGAAGGCATAAAGCAACTTATGCTCTAATCTTTCAACTGGATAAAATCACATTTAAATTTTTCATAATAAATTTCTCTAGCCTAATGTTATGAATGTTATGGGCTTCCCTTGTAGTTCAGTTGGTAAAGAATCTACCTGCAGTGCAAGAGACCTGGGTTCGATTCCTGGGTTGGGAAGATCCCCTGGAGAAGGAAATAGCAACCCACTCCAGTATACTTGCTAGGAAAATCTCATGGACAGACGGCTGCAGTCCACGGGGTCGCAGAGTTGGGTACAACTGAGCGACTAACACTAGTGTTATGAAAACATGAAGAAGTATACCTTTAAATCCTTAGCTTTAAGATTTCAAAAGTTGTGCTGTAATAACTTATGAGAAATTATACTGTCAGTAATAGTATGTGAAGATACTGCCTGATGGCTACTATGTCTTCATGTTTCAGTGATGGAAGGTAGCATGCAATAAACAATGATATAAATAGGAAATGCATTAAAAGTAATTTTGTTTACAATTTTTACTCTGGGACTTGAGTTTATGATTTTTTTGAAATTGAGTTTTGACATTTTAGGTAAAGTTATTGGGCTTTAATCGTCTTTTAGTGAAGATAAATATATATTTTTCTTCTCAAACATGGGTTTGGAGTATGTATAAAAGTGGAGGAAGATATCACTCTATTTTTTTCTAAAAAATCAGATGATGTAGATACATTTATGGAGGCTACAAATAACTTAGTCCAAACTTGTTGTAGCAACTCTTGTCAAAGGGATTTGGTAACAGAGCATTTTTTTCAGGTTCCCATCCAGAAGTTTAATGTTTAAGCTTATAAAGCAAATGACCAAATGATACAATTTCCATTATACCCTACTGAAAAAAAATATTTATGGATATAAAACTTTTAAATTCCTTATTATTGTATCACTGAGACTATAATATGTTATGCTGTTTGTACCATGGTAGACAGTTAACTATTTAAAATTCTTTTTTAAAAAAAAGATTGATCATTTTATAGGGTTAAGCAGAAATTGTCTTGATTTTATGAAATAACACTTTCAAAATTATTTAGTATTTTCAGAGATTGATTTACCTCAGTTTGTTTTACCAGTCATTATTTTAGTTATTCTTGCCTGGAAAATCCCATGGACAGAGGAGCCTGGTAGGCTACAGTCTATGGGGTCACAAAGAGTTGGACATGACTGAGCAACTTCACTTTCACTTTCACTATAATTATATGATCAGTTGTGCCTGCTAAGTCACTTCAGTTGTGTCTTACTCTGTGTGACTTTATGGATAGTAGTTGGCCAGGCTCCACTGTTTATGGAATTCTCTAGGCAAGAATACTGGAGAATATTTGGTAGTATTTAGTACTTAGTAATATTTACTTATTTATATTGAAAAATGTTTTGATTCCAGCTTATAATTTCAGTTCAGTTCAGTCTCACAGTTGTGTCTGACTCTTTGTGACCCCATGAGCCGCAACACACCAGGCCTCCCTGTCCATCACCAAATCCCAGAGTTCACACAAACCCATGTCCATCAAGTCGGTGATGCCATCCAACCATCTCATCCTCTGCCATCCCCTTCTCCTCCTGCCTTTAATCTTTCCTAGCATCAGGGTCTTTTCAAATGAGTCAGCTCTTTGCATCAAGTGGCCAAAGTACTGGAGTTTCAGCTTCAACATCAATCCCTTCAATGAACATCCAGGCCTGATCTCCTTAAGGATGGACTGATTGGATCTCCTTGCAGTCCAAGGGACTCTCAAAAGTCTTCTCCAACACCACAGGGGTAACCAAAAACTAATTGTAGCGATTTGAAAGCATAATGTGAGTTTTGCTTCATTATTTATGTCACATTCTTATGTACTTAATTGTCTGATTAGTAAACAGGTTTCTATCGGGACAGAAGGGTTTCTTTTCCACAACACTACTTAATTAATATATTCTTAAATTAATTCTTTTTTTTAATTGAAAAAAAATTTTTTACTTTATTTTACTTTACAATACTCTATTGGCTTTGCCATACATCGACATGAATCCACCACAGGTGTACACGAGCTCCCAATCCTGAATCCCCCTCCCACCCTTAAAGTAAATTAAGTAAACAAGGACACACTACTTTAATGAAATATGCATGTCACACTTTCTTAGTATATGCAGGTAAGTTTTATAGTTAACATAAAACCAAATCTAAGTTATTCCTTGTTCATTATACATTATTCATAAATGAGATATAGGCAACAATAGGATATAGTTGTTTTTGCTAAGTGTCTAATTGAAAAAATGCATAGTTTTTGCAAGGCTTAAGGATATGGTATATTTTTCATATTAATAACAGTCATAAATAATTAATAAATTAGAGAATACCAATATGAAAACTAGGGAAAGTATAACAGAGTATAATGAACTTCAAAAATAGATAATCTTTTTTGGAATGAAAAACTCTCCTAGATTCAGATTTGAAAGCAAGGAGTAAATTTACATGGCTATAATAAAATACATAATGAAAGAAGTTTTAAGAAGAATTAAAGTTTGTGACAGTATAATAGATTTCACAAAAATTCATAAAAATACATTAATATTATCTACAAAGGAATGTTGTCTCTTGCTGAAAAAAAGACTCATCTAGGCACTTCATTTAATTTAGCTTTAGGGAAAATTTTTATATATGCCTGTTTCAATAAGAGAAATTATCTTTTTTCAGTCTGCTGAGACAGGGATTATAATTGACTATAATAACTTTTAGGTATTGGATACTATTTAAAGTTTCCTAGATCTAAAATTTTATGCCTTTGGCCAAAGTAGAAATTTGTGTCCATCTATAATAATAATTTTCTTAATATTTCTTCACTTGACAAATTGTGTTGCTTCTAGCTCTTCATGCTAATAAGTAGAGTGTGGATATTTTTTCCTTATCTTCCAAACTGTTTTGTCCAAGAATTATCCTGCTTCATAGAAGAATAAAAGGACTACATCAAATCATAATCCATTTCTGAGTGTACATCTGTAATTTGTGAAGTTCTCCTTTACCAATTCCTCTGCCATTTGATTCAAGTAGTCATTAAATTACTATTTTTAATTAAATTGTAGCATGTATAAAAGCTAAAATCGTAAGGAAGTAAAATCAACAGGAGAACACATTTTCTCAAATAGGCAAAAATATCCTAAGCTCTATCAAAATACTTGCATTACAAATTAAGAAATAAGGCAAAAGCAACAGAGGTTGATTTTAAACTGATGGGAAAAGTGCAAAGAATTAAATTAAAAATTCTCATTTACCTATTAGATACATTAGGAAAATATCCTCTCATTATATTAGAGTGTAGAGAATGTAGCAGAGAACATTCAACACAATGAAAATAAATCTTTATTTATTTGATTCACAGTATTTTTACTGAATGTCTATGTAGTATTAAGACCTGGTTTTTAGGAGTTTTTAAAACCTAGTGTCAAACTTCTCTTAGTTAATTATTTACAATTTACAAAAACAAACAAACCTGTAAACATGTTTCTATTTAAATAAGCTATCTTTGTGTTAGCAAACAGCATTTTTTTTTCAATTTCATTATTCCAGAAACCTTTAGAGAGGACTTCCCATATAATTTTCTTTATAGTTGTATATATTTATTGTTACTGTTCAGTTGCCCAGTCATGTCCAACTCTTCATGACCCCATGGACTACAGCATATCAGGCTCCCCTGCCCCTCACCATCTCCCTGAGTTTGCCCAAATTCATGTCCACTGGACTGGTGATGCCTCGAGCCAACTCATTCTCTGATGCTCTCTCCTCCTTCTGGCCTCAGTCTTTGAGAGCATCAGAGACTTTTCCAATGAGTTGGCTGTTCTCATCAGGTGACCAAAATATTGGAGTTTCAGCTTCAGCATCAGTCCTTCCAATGATTATTCAGGGTTAATTTCCTTTAATATTGACTTGTTTGATCTCCTTTCTGTCCAAGGGACACTCAAGAGTTTTCTCTAGCATCACAGTTCAAAGGCATCAATTCTTCAGCACTCTGCCTTCCTTACGGTCCAGCTCTCACAACTGTACATGACCACTGGAAAGACCATAGCCCTGCCTATATGGACCTTAGTTGGCAAAGTGATGTCTTTGCCTTTCAACCCACTGTCTAGGTTTGTCATAGCTTTCCTGCCAAGAAGCAGTTGTCTTCTGATTTCATGGCTGCAGTCACCATCTGCGTTGATTTTAGAGCCCAAGAACAGGAAATCTGTCACACTTCCACATTTTCTCCATCCATTTGCCATGAAGTGATGAGGCCGGATGCCATGGTCTTATTTTTTTAAATACTAATTTTAAGCCGGCTTTTTCATTCTCCTCATTTTCCCCCATGATTGGAAGCTCGTGTACACCTGTGGTGGATTCATGTCGAAGTATGGCAAAGCCAATAGAGTATTGTAAAGTAAAATAAAGTAAAAAAAAAAAAAACAAAAAGAGGTTCCTTAGTTCCTCTTCACTTTCTGCCATCAGGGTGATATTCTCCACATAACTGAGGTTGTTGATGTCTCTCCTGCTAATCTTTATTCTAGCTTGTAACTCATCCTAGCATTTCTCATGATGTGCTCAGCCTGCAAGTTAAACAAAAAGAATAACAACAAACAGTCTTATTGTACTCATTTCTCAATCCTGAACCAGTCAGTTGTTCCATACAGGTCCTAACTGTTGATTCTTGACAGCATACAGGTTTCTCAGGAGACAAGTAAGATGGTCTGATATTCCCATCTCTTTAAGAATTTTCCAGTTTGTTATGATCCAAAAAATCAAAGGCTTTAGTGTAGTTGAAACAGAGGTAGACATTTTTCTGGGATTCCGTTGCTTTCTCTATCATCCAGCAAATGTTGACAATTTAATTTCTTGTTCCTTTGCCTTTTCTGAAACCAGCTTGGATGCCTGGAAGTTCTTGGTTCACATAATGCTGAAGCCTAGCATGCAAGATTTTGTAAATGACCTTACTAGCGTGGGAGATAAGTCCAATTGTCTGGTGGTTTGAACTTCTTGAGTACCATACTTCTTGGGAATTGGGATAACTGAATAATTGGGAATTTTCCACTCCTGTGGCCTCTGCTGGGTCTTTCAGATTTGCTGAAATACTGAGTGCAGCACTTTGATAACATCATTGTTTAGGGTTTTAAATAGCTCTACTGGAATTCCATCACATCCACTAGCTTTATTGATAGCAGTGCTTCCTAAGGCCCCCTTGACTGATTGTGTGCATGTGTGTCTATAATACATCCTATATAAAATTAAGATGCTTGTGTTGTTTTGTGTTTTGGGGGCATACCTCACCCCATTTATAAAAATAAGTCCATAGAATAGTTCAGCTTAATAAAATTTTTGTTCTCTCCAGTGAAAATTGAAATAATTAAAATTTATATACATTTGTTCCATTTTTGCATAGTATTTTTTAGTTACAGTTTTATGTAGACTTTAAGAGGAAATTTTATGTAACAGAAATTTTATGGTATATAAAAAGATGTTAACTTCAAGCCAGCTTCTGCCCAGAATTCTTTAAGGCCATTAATTACCTGTATATAGAAAAGGACTTAACTCTAATGGAGATAGTATTAGAGTAGTGAATACTGAATAGTACTGTCTTTGTTTAGACTAATTGTGTTTTACTTTAAGGATAAGCATAGAACATTATCCAGGAGAATAGTTAAGAAAATATACATAGTAAAAACTCTTACTGAGATATTTTTATAGGTGATTTAAATTTTCTTTATGATTAGCAATACAATGAGAGCATGTTACTTTCTAAAGTTGCTAAAATCATGTGATAATTGAAAATTAGCAAGTAGTTCTTTTTCATGTAATACATAAATACAGGAACACATTAATTAACTATGTAAATCATTTACTTTTTGCATTTCTTATATTACTTTTTCAAATACATTTATTATGTTTGGCTAAAGTTATTAAAAATTTTAGAAATATTCAGAAAATAAAGTATACCATTTTTTAAATCATACAGTTTTATGATGTTTTTTTCCTAGTATAGATTGTTAAAATATTCATGATTGTCATAAATTCATAGTGATTCATCTCTCAATGTATTTATTTAGTTCTTAAATAGAATAACTAAAGAGTGCTAAATAAATTTCAGAAGTGATTTTGAAATTCTTAAAAGTCATAGATTTTAATGCACTCTGTCCATATTTGTGATAACATATAAGCCAGTTTGATGAAGCTTCTGTTGGCCAAGATTATGAAAATTTGAGTATCATAAATATCTTGATGGACATATTTAAATATATTAATATCCTTCAGGCTACCTTGTTATGAGAAAGAGGGAGAGGGATGGAGAAAGCATATAAAAGAGCCTTATGCTTGATGATACCTGTTATACCAAATCCTTACTTAGATTATTTGTAATTAAAGAAAAAATTAAACATTTATATTCATTTTCCAGTAGGAGATCTGTTGCTGGGTAACCAGATGGCATTAGTTCATGAGGGACAGTTTTTCATTATAGAAAAATTTCCTCCTACTAAATGAAGAAGAAATTATAGAATTAGAAAATCACCATTTTTCAAAACTTAATGGAATAATTAATTCAGAAAAGACTGTCAAAGAATATTAAAGTCACTAGATGAAATATTTAGGGGAAAAAATTATTCAGGTTAAAAACAGAGAGCTAAATGCGAGACATAGACCTTGATTGGATATAAAAGTAAATCTGAAAAATGACTATATTAAATACTAAAGAATTAAAGAATGTTAAATATTAAAGAATTACTGTCAGTTTTAATAGATATGATAGTGATATCATGGTTATATAGGAAACTGTATTTAAAGTATTACATTATTTTGAAAAGTTAAAATGCTAAAAAATCTGGTACTTGTTATTTAATTTAAGTGATGCAGCTCATCCAACTTTATATCCTCCTGTTTTTTGTTTTTTTTATATTTGGGGAAAATTTTTTGAAACAAAATAGCTTAGAAACTGTTAGCGAATACAGTTTAGTTATACAGCATACCTTTTGCTTTTTGTTATGAAAAGCTTATAAACAGTGAACTTTTCTTCTACTAATTTTTTCCACATTACTTAAATCACATTAATTATAAATAAAGACAAAAAATGATGAATGTTCAATACGATTAATCTGCAGTATATCTCCCTTCTACTAAAATATGTTAGTTGCTCAGTCCTGTCCAACTACAGTGCTACCCCACTGTAGCCCACCAAGCTCCCCTGTCTGTGGAATTCTCCAAGTAAGAATACTGGAGTGGTTAGCTGTTCCCTTCTGCAGGGAATATTCCCCACCCAGGAATTGAACGTGGGTCTCCCGCATTGCAGGTAGTTTCTTTACCATCTGAGTAACTAGGGAATTCCTTTTACTAAAGACACATTTAATTATTTTAACTCCCAAGTCTTCAAAGTTGCAGACCTTTATTTTCTTATCTATGAAAGATGTTTATTAAAAAAAAAAGACTGTATTTTTTATACTTTTAGAATGTTCACCTTGCCACAGACAGACATCTAGCTTCTTAGGATTCTCCTACATCTACTTTTGTTTTCAGATTTTTCCAGATGAAATTAGTCATGTTATAACAGAATTCTCTTGTAATGCCATAGTTCTATTAGCACCTGGCAAGAAAGTCTCACTTCTGAACAGGAATGAATCAAGATCAGGTTGCAGATCATTGAAAGTAGAGACAGCTTAGGATATAAAATTATAGGGATACANAGTCCATTCTGAAGGAGATCAGCCCTGGGATTTCTTTGGAAGGAATGATGCTAAAGCTGAAACTCCAGTACTTTGGCCACCTCATGCGAAGAGTTGACTCATTGGAAAAAGACTCTGATGCTGGGAGTGATTGGGGGCAGGAGGAGAAGGGGACGACAGAGGATGAGATGGCTGGATGGCATCACTGACTCAATGGACATGAGTTTGAGTGAACTCCGGGAGTTGGTGATGGACAGGGAGCAATTCATGGGGTCGCAAAGAGTCAGACATGACTGAGTGCCTGAAGTGATCTGAATTGAAAGGGATTTAACTAAATTCAGAGCTGATCAAGCCATGTTGGGTTACAAAGAGTTATGACATTATTTTAGAGCATGCACTCCAAATTTTAGGGGTCATGGCAAGGTGGGCAGCCAAGTCCTTCACAAAATGGCTTTGGGGGCTATTGTCAGCAGTAGAATTCTGGGCTAGAAGGACCAAGAGTCTGTACCAAGATGGGCTTTTTTGTTTTTGGATATCATAGTGTGAAGGTCATGGGAAGTTGTACAGCAGAAAATAGGAAGTATACAGAAGAAAGCTTTACTACTAAAAAAAAACTCATCTGGAAAGATAGCAGCATTAAAAATAATAAAAAGTAACACTAAATGTGGTGCTAGAGAAGACTCCTGAAAGTCCCTTGGGCAGCAAGGACATCAAACCAGTCAATCTTAAGGGAAATCAACCTTGAATACTCATTGGAGGGACTGATGCTGAAGCTGAAACTCCAGTATTTTCGTCATCTGATGCGAACAGCTGACTCATCGGAAAAGTCCTTGATGCTGGGAAAGATTGAGGGCAGAAGGAGAAGAGGGTGTCAGAGGATGAGATTGCTGGATGGGATCACCAATGAAATGGACATAAACTTCGGCAAACTTTGAGAGATGGTGAGGGACAGAGAGGCCTGGTGTGCTGCAGTCCATGGTGTCACAAAGCGTAGCACATGACTGGGTCACCAAGCAATAACACCACTAGTGAATAATACGCAATCAAAGTCCAGAAAAAGGAGAACGTACCTTGTGAATCAATTTACAGGCAGCCCAGGCCAATGAGGAAAATTGATCTGGGAGGGAGTGTCTCTAGACTCCTTTCGATTCTTTGTTGTTTGTTTATATGCCAGATAGCATGGATTTATGTCTGCACTTTTGTGTAAGTCAGTTGGTTTCAAAAAGATCACAAACCACTTGAATAAAACTGCAAAATATAGTCAAATTTTCACACCAGCTTCTGGGGAAAGAACTACAGGGCAAATAGAAACATGGTGAATGGTCCTGCCTCAAACCCTTGAAGACAGAGCAAGTAAACTTAGAGGCTGACACTGGTGAACAATTTGGTGAATACTGGCTCAGTTATTCTAATACACTTTTTTATTTACACCGATAGCCTTTTTCTTTCTTGGTTACCTGGCTGGCTCCCATTTGGCAGTTAAATGCAGCCTCGTTAATTGACTATCTGCTAAAGGGATGCCATTTTTAAAAAACACAAAACCTTTTAAAGTATAATCTTCTAAATATCATTATGCAGTGAGGGGAAAAATGAGCTAAACATCAAAAGCTTTGTGGATTCCAAAACAAAGGAAAAAATGTATAAGAAGGAGACTGGGAAATGAATAGGCTTTTAATGCAAACACGTTTCACTTAAAGTAAAGCATCAATTCAAGAAATATCCATTAAACACCAATGCTCATGAAAAGATTCTCTCCTGGCCCATAGTCATCAATTTATAGGGAATCTATAAGGCTGAGGTGTAAATTTAACATTTAAATGGAGCTGAATTCTGAATGGTATTATGGTTCACCCTCAATGTAATTCTTAGGACCATCCTTATCATGAAGAAACAGTGATTATTCTCAGTAGCCACCCAACATATAATTACAGTACATTTGATTAAATGCTCCTGTTTGAGATAAACCACAATTTATACATTTCTGTGTGTTCTTTTAAAAAAGGCTGATGATGAAAAAGGAAGCTAACGCTACTTCGTGAGACATGTCCTTAGCTATCCCATCCTTTCTACTCAGACTCCAGCTTTATGGGCAAGGTGAATGGTGCCTGAGATGTGCTGCCACAGACCCTGAAATAATTTCCAGAGCAGAGTTTATAAGTAACACCAGGAGTCCAGTTGGTTCACCTTCTGAGTCACTTTTCTTAGAGTCTTCAGAATTCTTGAGAAAAGGTGCAAAGGAAAGAATGCTGTCCTTTACTAACTAATTGAGCTGGTAAGAAGACCTCATTATTAAGAGGGACTTGGAACACAAAGCATGAATTATTTCTTGTTAATTTCATACAGCTGAAGACCAATCTTCAGCTGCTGTAGACAGGTTAAATGACTACTCAGTATGATTCAGTTCAGTTCAGTTCAGTCGCTCAGTCGTGTCCAACTCTTTGCGACCCCATGAATCGCAGCATGCCAGGCCTCCCTGTCCATCACCATCTGCCGGAGTTCACTCAGACCCACGTCCACCGAGTCCATGATGCCATCCAGCGATCTCATCCTCTGTCGTTCCCTTCTCCTCCTGCCCCTAATCCCTCCCAGCATCAGAGTCTTTCCAATGAGTCAACTCTTCTCATGAGGTGGCCAAAGTACTGGAGTTTCAGCTTTAGCATCATTCCTTCCAAAGAAATCCCAGGGCTGATCTCCTTCAGAATGGACTGGTTGGATCTCCTTGCAGTCCAAGGGACTCTCAAGAGTCTTCTCCAACACCACAGTTCAAAAGCATCAATTCTTCGGCGCTCAGCCTTCTTCACAGTCCAACTCTCACATCCATACATGACCACTGGAAAAACCATAGCCTTGACTAGACGGACCTTTGTTGGCAAAGTAATGTCTCTGCTTTTGAATATGCTATCTAGGTTGGTCATAACTTTTCTTCCAAGGAGTAAGCGTCTTTTAATTTCATGGCTGCAGTCACCATCTGCAGTGATTTTGGAGCCCCCCAAAATAAAGTCTGACACTGTTTCCACTGTTTCCCCATCTATTTCCCATGAAGTGATGGGACCGGATGCCATGATCTTTGTTTTCTGAATGTTGAGCTTTAAGCCAACTTCTTCGCTTTCCTCTTTCACTTTCATCAAGAGGCTTTTTAGTTCCTCTTCACTTTCTGCCATAAGGGTGGTGTCATCTGCATATCTGAGGTTATTGATATTTCTCCCGGCAATCTTGATTCCAGCTTGTGTTTCTTCCAGTCCAGCGTTTCTCATGATGTACTCTGCATAGAAGTTAAATAAGCAGGCTGACAATATACAGCCTTGATGTACTCCTTTTCCTATTTGGAACCAGTCTGTTGTACCATGTCCTCAGTATGATTAGAGTGACACAAAGTAGGAATCTTGACTTTATTGCTGCATAACCCCACGCCACTTGGGGCTGTGTCAGATATGATGTATATGCAAGGCTTCTGGAAAGGAGATCATATTCATTCATCTGATACCTGTTGAGCACCTACTAAGTGCCAAGTATCTTGCTAGGCCCTGGGCAAACACTGATGGGCATAACTTATAGGTGTCTACTCTCATGGAATTTCATAGAACTTTTACTTTAGTAGAATACATCTATGTAGAAATGAGGATGACTGGAAAATAAAGTATATCACATCCAAAGCTGCTTAGGACTCTGCAGATGAAACTTAAAAAGGAGAAAGCTCATTCTTCCCAGGTTTCTGATTTTAACGCAGAAAGGATTAGAGGACGTTAGAGGGCGGCACAGGCTGGTTCGCTCTGGGCATGGTACAGACTGGACATGGTACTCCTACTTATCATCTCTGGAGTATTGGCAGGGCACAATGACATATTATTTAATGATGAGAAAGATAATAATTCATAACCATTTTCATAGCCAGGACTTACTAAGTACTTTCTATATGCAACAGACCTAACTAAACATGCAAGGTCTTATCAAATCTTCATGAAGATTAATATAACTATTTTTTATAGAGTTTTTGCAGATGAATAAACTTAGACTTAAAGATTTTAATGACAATTTTAAGCAAAGAAGTCTGATGAGAGGATGTGCAGAACTTTTTACATTGTGCCAAATCCATTCCTTCATCTTAAGGATGAAGGCCCATAGGAGGAGTCTTGCCCTCACAGAGTGGGGTGAAAGGGCAATTCTATAAATCTTCCATCCTCCCCATCTCCAGGTGATCCATGCCCACATCAGCACCATCTTTTCTTTCCAGGGAACTTCTCACATGAATCTGTGTTTTTTGAAATGCCTTCTATTAGATTTCATAATGAATATCGGGCTTGTACATTTCAGAATTAGATCCTTCTCTTGCTTATAATTAAACCTCTCTTGCTTGGTAAGAGACACTGGATCCCACTCTGTTGTCTCAGGGTGAACCCCACTCTACCTGTGGTCAGGGGATTGTCAGGATGGCTACTATCCCTCTTAATTTTTAGAATCACTTCTCTCTGTGGGGAAACACCTCATCCTGGAAGCTTTGTTTTTACATAGATCAGAGATGGCAGAGAACTTCTCTAGTCCAACCACCATCTGATGTTTGATTCGCCTTGCAGAATTTTTAATGTAGAGTCACTCAGTCTTCTCTTAAACTCCTCTATCAACAGGGAACTTGGGACCTTCCAAAGCGGCCCAACCCAGTTGGTCTCCAGTAATGCATTCATTCAGCATTAACTACATTCATAAAATGAGGTTCGGGGCAAGTTTCAAGCAAAGAACAGTTACAATTCTACCAAGCCCCTGTGCCTTACGAGGTCCAACTAAGGGAGCTAAGACATGCACACCAAGAACTAAAACATGAGATCCAAAGTTCTGTAGGAGCTCAGTGGATAAACAGGTCAACTTCAATTATAATATTCAATCAGACCAAAACAACCCATGCTAATCTCCTACTTCTCAGATTAACTAAAGGAATTCAATGTGCTGTATAACTTTGGGAAAGAGTTAGACAATAGTAAGTGCTAATATTGTTTATGCAACAAATATTTAGCTTCTTTTATATATAATCTGTGTATTATAAAATATACCGATTTTAGTATACGTTCTTCAAGTTCTGACAAATGTACACACCTGTGTAACTCCCGCCGCAATCAAGCTGTAGAACATTTCCACCACTACTAAAAGTTCCCCTTTTAGTCCTTTCCTTCCTACCTTGAGCATCAGGCAACCACGGATTTGTTTCCAGGCACTATAGATTACATACGTCTTTCCTAAAATGTCTCATGAATGGAATTACACAGTACGCAGTCTTTAGTGTCTGGCTTCTTCTGTTTAACATGATGTTTTGGAATTCATCTATACTGTTGCGTAGTTTTTCCTTTTTTTTTATTGGCCACTGAATATGTAGGAAAGTCTCATCTTCATTTGAATTTAGATTTCTAAGATGACTAATAATGTCAAGCACCTTTTGATGTAATTATTGGGCATTTATGTATATTCTTTGTGAATGTAGCGTTTTTTAAACTTTATGTGATAATGTATATATGTATCTATTTTTGGATTCTCTGCTCTCTGCTATTGATCTTTTTGTCTATTCTTATGCCAATATAGCACACTGCTCTAATTGTTGTAGACAGGGTAATTTAAGAATCAGATAGACTAAGTCCTCCAACATTTTTTTTCTTTTTCAGAATTGTTCTGTAGTCTAGGTCCACAGCATTTCTGCATAGATTTTAGAATCAGCTTATCATTTTGTACAATAAAGCACTACTTTAGCTTCATCCCACACATTTTGATATGTTGTATTATCATCAGGAAGATCCTAAACGATTTCTAATTTTCCATGTGATTTCTTCTTTGACTCATGTATGCTGTTTAATTTTTATATATTTGGGCATTTTCTTAATACTGTACTGCTTTTGACTTCTTATTTAATTCCATGGTGGTCAGTCAGCAAATATAATTTCAGTTCCTTTAAATTCATTGAGATTGCTTTTAATGACTCAGCATATACTCTATGACTCAGCTTCCCTGGTGGCCGAGAGGTTAAAGTGTCTGCCTGCAATGTGAGAGACCCGGGTTCAATCCCTGGATCAGGAAGATCCCCTGGAGAAGGAATGGCAACCCACTCCAGTGTTCTTGCCTAGAGAATCCCATGGACAGAGGAGCCTGGTAGGCTACAGTCCACGGGGTCGCAGAGTCAGACACGACTGAGCGACTTCACTCCACTCACTTTATACTCTAACATGGTATATGCTCCACATGCAATTTAAAATAAGAACGTGCATTCTGTTATAACTGAATTCATTATCCCATAATATCAATTTGATCATGTGGGTTGATAGTGTGTTTGAGCCTTCCATACCCATACTGACTTCTTATTTAATTTTTCTAATATCATTAAAAAATGAGTGTTGACATTTCCAACCATAACTATTTGGTTCTTCTTTCAGTTCTGTTTTTTTTTTTTTTCATGTATTTTCAAAGCTCTGTAATTGAGTGCATTCACATTTAAGACTTGTATGCCTTACTGATGAATAGACTATTTTATGATTACAGGATGTTCATTTTCTACAATAACATTCTTTATTTTGACAGTTATTTTTATGGATAGTACAGTTATTATGGTCTTCACATGTTCAGAATTTGTTGTATATCTTTTATTCATCCCCTTACTTTTAACCTACTTGTGTCTTGAAAGTGTGCTTTCTGCAAATAGCATATATGTAAGTCTAATTTTTTGTTCCGTTTGACGATCTCTTTCCTCTAATTAAAGGGTTTGGTCTGTTTATGTAATTACTGACATGCCTGAATTTTAGTCTACAGGCTTGTTGTTTTGCATTTGTGTGGCTTCTTCTTGGTTCTTCCATTGAATGTACCACATATTCAACAAGCTTGATCCAGTGTTTGGCTGATCAAAATGTAAAATTTTCCCAGCCCTGTGGTCTCTGGGAATCGTTCAGGCTTCAGCTTCCTGATAGCTGTTCTCTGCTGGTTCTTGTGGAATTTTATTCCATGCATGCTCAGCTTAGTATGCAGCGAAAGACTCAAGGGGACCCTTTTGCAGCTTTCTGGAGCCACTTTTCTGTGTAGCTCCTTGCTCTGCACTCTGTCCTACACAACACAGCTCCCTCAGACTCCCTGAGCTCCCATCCCTGGAACTCAGGGAGTCCACTAGGCGGTGCTTGGGTGTCCCTTCCTGCCTCCTGACAGAAAACTAGGGCAATTACAGAGGTCATCTTTGGTTTTCTTTAATCCAGGGATCACAGTCCTCACCACCTTGTTGTATAGTAGATGAACTAGTTGTCTGATATATTTGTATAGTTTTCTATTTTCTTCTTTTTTTTAATGGCAAGGGCAAGCCTAAGTTTCTCTCCTATGGCTTGAAGTAGATATACTTACAGCTTTTTTAAGGTATAAAACATGTCACAGGCTCCTACATTTCAGCATTTGACAGTTACTTTTCTTGTCAATATAGCACAGTGATCAATAGCACAAATTATAAGGCCAGCCTCACTGAGTGCGAATCTTGACTGCATATACCAGCCTGTGAGGTGGGGAAGGGTATTTTGCTTCTCTGTGCCTTAATTTTCCCATCTATAATATAGGAATGCTAATAACCTAGCTTTTTGGTTTCTTAGAGTTTCAATGAGCTAACAAGTTAGAGGATTCTACACATGGACATCACCAGATGGTCAATACCGAAATCAGATTGATTATATTCTTTATAGCCCAAGATGGAGAAGCTCTATACAGTCAGCAAAAACAAGACTGGGAGCTGACTGTAGCTCAGATCATGAACTCCTTATTGTCAAATTTAAACTTAAATTGAAGAAAGCAGGGAAAACCACTAGACCATTCAGGTATGACCTAAATCAAATCCCTTAAGATTATACAGTGGAAGTGACAAATAGACTCAAGGGATTAGATCTGATAGAGTGCCTGAAGAACTATGGATGGAGATTCATGACATTGTACAGGAGGCAGTGATCAAGACTATCCCCAAGAAAAAGAAAGGCAAAAAAGGCAAAATGGTTGTCTGAGGAGGCCTTACAAATAGCTGAGAAAAGAAGAGAAGCTAAAGGCAAAGGAGAAAAGGAAAGATATAAGCATCTGAATGCAGAGTTCCAAAGAATACCAAGGAGAGATAAGAAAGCCTTCCTCAGTGATCAATGCAAAGAAATAGAGGAAAGCAATAGAATGGGAAAGACTAGAGATCTCTTCAAGAAAATTAGAGATACCAAGAGAACATTTCATGCAAAGATGGGCACAATAAAGGGCAGAAATGTACTGGATCTAAGAGAAGCAGNGCCACCTCTTCTTAATATCTTCTTCTTCTGTTAGGTCCATACCATTTCTGTCCTTTATTGTGCTCATCTTTGCATGAAATATTCCCTCAATATCTCCAATTTTCTTGAGGATATCTCTACTCTTTCCCATTCTATCCTTTTTTTACATCTCTATGAGTGTGCATATATGTATATACACTTAAACAAATATTTGTGTGTATATATATGTTTGTACACATATATCTGTACATAAACATAATAATATTAAAACTTGAAAGATGAACTAGCTTCCTTCATTTACCTAGAGAAGAAACTGTAAAAATTAAACTATTAAAAATGGAAAGACATAAGGAAAATTTATTTACGATTTTAGAAATTATAATTGAAATATAAGAAAGATGAGTTTTCCTGCTCCTGTTTGTATTTTCTGATATTAAGAATGTTATTCCAACACATCATCAAATATGCTGCAGTATGTTAATCTCTGTGCAACTGTTATACATTTTTAATATAATTCTTTGAAATATTATCTGTATATTTTCTCCCTTTATTCTCCATGAAAGAAGTGTCCTTACTCCCTATCTTTTCCCACAAAACCACTCTAGTTAGACTTTGGTCCAGCTGCTCCACCAGAGCAACTCAAGATTTCCTATAACACGTTATGAAATTTAGAAGTCAGTTTTCAACCTTCAGCTTATTTGATTTATGAACAACACTTATGCCCTTACTGAATATAACTACTTTTTGTGGAAACAACTGTATCATTTGGCTTCCATAACATCACATTTTTTTCTTTTCCGTTTTTTTTTTTTTCCCTTTTCTTTTCTGGTTCTCATCCAGGGATCAATAATTTGGCTTGTATTGTCATTTATTCTCCATATAGTCTTATTCAGTCTCAGGACTTTAAAAATCTCAGGACTTTAAATATGATGAATCCTGAATTTGTATTTCAGCCTGGTCTTCTCTGAACTCAGACTTGTATATATCCAGAATTATACCTGTTCAACTTAGAGTTCTGTCAGAAATCTTACATAATACATCCAAATCTAAAATCCTTATCTACTTACTTCTTTGATAGTCATCATCGTTTAATAAAAGGGAAACTCTAATATCCCAGTATTTCTAGACAAAAATTGAATTTATATTTGACTTCACTTTTTCTCAAACTTTAAAAAGCAAATTTCTGTAGCCTTGCCTTAAAAATATATTCAAAATTTTATAATCTTTAACACTATTTTTGCAACCACTCTGGTCTGTAATACCACCATCTTTACCCAGTTAATATACTAGCCTCCTTAGATTTTCTGATTCCATACTTACTGTCCATCCCAATATCTTATTTAACATTTTAGATCTGTACTGTATAATATTACAGCAGAATTGATGGGTTTCTTGAAATGAAGTTATCTTCACTCACGCTGCAATGTCAGAATTACACCTATGGGCAAATTGAACAAGCAGCTAACTCACTTATATATCACCAAGGCTAACAAAGTTTGTGTAAGATGAACCTGGGCAAACTTTGGGAGATGATGAGGGACAGGGAAAGGGAGACCTGGTGTGTTGTAATCCATGGGGTTGCAAAGAGTCGGACACAACTGGCTGACTCAACAACAACAAATTATGAGGTGAAATGAATGAAAGTCACTCAGTCGTGTCTGACTCTGCGACCCCATGGACTATACAGTCCATGGAATTCTCCAGGCCAGAATACAGGAGTGGGTAGCCGTTTTCTTTTCCAGGGAATCTTACCAACCCAGGGATGGAATCCAGGTGTCCTGCATTGCAGGCAGATTCTTTACAAGCTGAGCCACAAGGGAAGCCAAGTATCACATATTCCTGCTGCTGCTGCTGCTAAGTGACTTCAGTCATGTGTGATTCTGTGCCACCCCATAGATGGCAGCCCACCAGGCTCCCCTGTCCCTGGGATTCTCCAGGCAAGAGTACTGGAGTGGGTTGCCATTGCCTTCTCCAATCCATGAAAGTGAAAAGTGAAAGTGAAGTCGCTCATTTGTGTCCAACTCTTAGTGACCCCATGGACTGCAGCCCACCAGGCTCCTCTGTCCATGGGATTTTCCAGGCAAGAGTACTGGAGTGTGTTGCCATTGCCTTCTCCAGCACATATTCCTAGCCTCCCCAAATAAAAGTATACACCTTTATAAGTGACTAAGTGAAGTTGCTCAGTCGTGTCTGAGTCTTTGGGACCCTGCGAACTGTAGCCTACCAGGCTCCTTCGTCCATGGGATTCTCCAGGCAAGAGTACTGGAGTGTGTTGCCATTTCCTTCTCCATACACCTCTATGAATGAATTCAAAAAATTTTTGAATATATTTTAAGGTGTATGAATGAATACATATATGTGTATATATGTATATATTCATGTATAAATACATATATGCTATATGAGTGTGTATACACACACATGCATACACATACACACACACACATAAATACACACACACACACACACACACTCAAGCTCAGTTGTTAAAAAATCCACCTATAATTCCGGAGACCTGGATTCCATTGCTCGGTTGGGAAGATCCCTTGGAGAAGGGAAAGGCTACCCACTACAGTATTCTGGCCTAGAGAATTCTATATAGTCCATGGGGTTGCAAAGGGTCGGATGCAACTGAGTGACTTTCACTTTCACTTTCATTCCTTGCCTCCCAAAGTAAATGTGTACACTGTATGACTTTAGTCAGATCAGTTAGCACTTATATAGAGAGATATAGACATAGTTTCCTCATCTATAAATTAATAATATTATCTACTTTATAGATTTTTTGAGTGCTAAGTAAAAAATTATATAAATCAATTAGTGCAGGACCTACCTACCTACTAGAGATTCTCTTATTTTCTATTTCTTAGTTTAGTTCAAACTGCTCAATCCCTAATCCAAATGCTGATACTATGCCTGGTATTTGAAGCCTAGGACATGTTAGAAAAGAGGTAGTTGCTATTGAACCTGGAACCCCATGGTACCCTGTGTACAATTTTGGTATTCTCTTTACTGCCCTTGCCCTCAGACAGGGTGTCTGAGGCTTTTTCTCAGTTGGAATATATTAGTTAATGGAAAAATGACTGTATAATTGGATTGTTAAAACTGAAACAACTGAACAATGGAAGTTGAACAGAAACAGTTAATCATCATTATCAGTCATGTCCAACTCTTTGTGAATCTATGGACTCTAGCCTGCCAAGCTCCTCTGTGGGATTCTCCAGGCAAGAATACTGGAGTAGGTTCCCATGCCCTCCTTCACAGGATCTTGTGGACCCAGGTATCGAAAATGAGCCTCCTATGTCTTTGTCATTGGCCAGCAGATTCTTTCCCACTAGTGCCACCTGGGAAATCCCAATTGGATTCTTAAAATTGAAACAATTGTACAATGGAAGTTGAATGGAAACAGCTAGTCATCATTATTCAAGAGAGATAATCTTCAAAAGACACCCTTACTGCTTAATAACTAATTATTTGTCAACTTTTAAGTCTCCTGATTCTATAAAATAATTTTGAATATTAATGCTTTAGTATATATATATATATATATCCAAGTTTACCTTGATTCACTTTTCATTAGTTTATATATCTATATTGCTATATACATCATTTTCCATGGTTATATATTAATTTTCTACCAATATCTATGATGTCTAGCTAGTCTTTCATTATTAAACATTAAAATATTTGGAATTGGAGTTATTATTTTGAGAGAGGTAGTGATGCCTAATTATAATTTTCTTCTGATTTAGCCCACAATTATCTTTTCTTCTTTTACTCTTCCTTAGTTATGAAATATAATTTATGTTGACTTCCTGGGCATTCTTTTTGTTAAGAATGATAGTCACTGTTTTGTTAGTGACATTACGACATTGAAAAAATTTATTTTTTCTTTAATTGCTTTAGTATTTAAAATCTCATTTGTTTCAGTTGTACAACTTACTGATTAACAATTTTTAAAGTTTAAACTTCATTTATGGTTAGTACAAAATATTGGCTATATTCCTTTTGTTGTAAAATACATCCTTATAGCTTATCTTAAACACAGTACTTTGTATACTTTAATCCCCTACCCTGAATTTCTCCTCCATTGTGTGTATATGCCACCTTTCTTTATCAATTCAACTATAGATGAACAGAGGTTGGCAGTTGTAAATAATGTTCTTGGAACATTGGGATGCATGTATCTTTTTGAATTAGTTTTTTTGTTTTCTTTAAAAGCTTACCCAAAAGTAGAATTGTTGGGTTATAAGGTAGTTTTATGTTTAGTGTTTTGAGAAATCTCTGTACTGAGTTCCACGTTGGCTGTACTAATTTATATTCTCACCAACAGTGTACAATGATTCCCTTCTCTTATATCCTTGCCAACAATTGTTATTTGTGTTATTTTTAATGATAGATATTCTGACTTGTGTGAGGTGATATCTCACTATAGTATTAATTTGCATTTCTCTGAGGATTAATGCTGTTGAGCACCTTTTCATGTGCTTGTTGGACATCTGCATGTCCACTTTGCAGAAATGTTTTTCTTGTCTTCTGCTCATTTTTTTAAATTGGATTTTTTGTTTTTGTGATGTTGAGTTGCATGAACTGTTCATATATTTTGAATAATAACCTCTTATCAATATTCATAACTCAACATTCAGAAACTAAGATCATAGCATCCGGTCCCATCACTTCATGGCAAATAGATGGGGAAACCATGGAAACAGTGACAGAGTTTATATTTTTGGGCTCCAAAATCACTGCAGATGGTAATTGCAGCCATGAAATTAAAAGACGCTTGCTCCTTGGAAGAAAAGTTCAGGATGGGAAACACGTGTGTACCTGTGGTGGATTCATGTTGATGTATGGCAAAACCAATACAATATTGTAATGTAATTAGCCTCCAATTAAAATAAATAAATTTATATATTTTTTTAAAAGCCACAGTCATCAAGAGAGTATGGTACTGGCACAAAGACAGAAATATAGATCAATGGAACAAAATAGAAAGCCCAGAGATAAATCCACTCACCTATGGAAACCTTATCTTTGACAAAGGAGACAAGAATATACAATGGACTAAATACAATCTCTTTAACAAGTGGTGCTGGGGAAACTGGTCAACCACTTGTAAAAGAATGAAAGTAAAACACTTTCTAACACCATACACAAAAATAAACTCAAAATGGATTAAAGATCTAAACAGAAGACCAGAAACTATAAAACTCCTAGAGGAGAACATAGGCAAAACACTCTCCGACATAAATCACAGCAGGATCCTCTATGACCCACCTGCAAGAATACTGGAAATAAAAGCAAAAATAAACAAATGGGATTTAATTAAAATTAAAAGCTTCTGCACAACAGAGGAAACTATACGCAAGGTGAAAAGACAGCCTTTGGAATGGGAGAAAACAATAGCAAATGAAGCAACTGACAAACAACTAATCTTAAAAATATACAAGCAACTCCTGCAGCTCAATTCCAGAAAAATAAATGACCCAATCAAAAAAATGGGCCAAAGAACTAAATAGACATTTCTCCAAAGAAGACATACAGATGGCTAACAAACACATGAAAAGATGCTCAACATCACTCATTATCAGAGAAATGCAAATCAAAATCTCAATGAGGGACCATTTCACACCAGTCAGAATGGCTGCAATCCAAAAGTCTGCAAGCAATAAATGCTGGAGAGGGTGTGGAGAAAAGGGAACCCTCTTACACTGTTGGTGGGAATGCAAACTAGTACAGTCACTATGGAGAACAGTGTGGAGATTCCTTAAAAAACTGCAAATAGAAATGCCTTGTGACCCAGCAATCCCACTGCTGGGCATACACACTGAGGAAACCAGAACTGAAAGAGACTCGTGTACCCCAATGTTCATCGCAGCACTATTTATAATAGCCAGGACATGGAAGCAACCTAGATGTCCATCAGCAGATGAATGGATAAGCAAGCTGTGGTATATATACACACTGGAGTATTACTCAGCCATCAAAAAGAATACATTTGAATCAGTTCTAATGAGATGGATGAAACTGGAGCCTATTATACAGAGTGAAGTAAGCCAGAAAGAAAAACACCAATACAGTCTACTAACGCATATATATATGGAATTTAGAAAGATGGTAACGATAACCCAATATGCGAGATAGCAAAAGAGACACAGATGTATAGAACAGTCTTTTGGCCTCTGAGGGAGAGGGAGAGGGTGGGATGATTTGGGAGAATGGCATTGAAATATGTATAATATCATATAAGAAACGAATCACCAGTCTAGGTTCAATGCAAGATACAGGATGCTTGGTGCTGGTACACTGGGATGACCCAGAGAGATGGTATAGGGAGGGATGTTGGACGGGGGTTCAGAATGGAGAACATATGTACACCCATGGTGGATTCATGTTGATATATGGCAAAACCAATACAGTATTGTAAAGTAAAGTAAAATAAAATCTGAAAAAAAAGAAGAAAGAAAGAAATAAAAATAAAATCACCAAAAAGAAAAGTTATGGCCAACCTAGACAGCATATTGAAAAGCTGAGACATTCCTTTGCCCACAAAGGCCCATCTAGTCAAAGCTATGGTTTTTCCAATAGTCATGTATGGTTGTGAGAGTTGGACTATAAAGAAAGCTGAATGCCAAAGAATTGATGCTTTTGAACTGTGGTGTTGGAAAAGGCTCTTGAGAATCCCTTGGCCATCAAAGAGATCCACCTAGTCCATTCTGAATGAAATCAGTCCTGAATATTAACTGGAAGGACTGATGCTAAAGCTGAAACTCTAATACTTTGGCCACCTGTTGGGAAGAACTGACTCATTTGAAAAGACCCTGTTGCTGGGAAAGATTGAAGGCAGAAGAAAAAGCAGACAACAGAGGATCAGATGGTTGGATGGCATCACCGACTCAGTGGACATGAATTGAGTATGCTCTGAGGGTTGGTGATGGACAGAGAAGCCTGGCATGCTGCAGTCCATGGTGTTGCAAAGAGTCAGACATGACTGATCGACTGAACTGATCTGAACCTCTTATCAGTTATATCATTTACAAACATTTTCTCCCATTTTATAGATTTTTTTTTTTGCTCGTTTGTTTGCTGATGGTTTCCTTTGCTATGCAAAACCTTTTTAAACTTTTGTTTTTATTTCAATTTTTATATTTTCGGTTGGAGGATAATTGCTTAACAATATTGTGTTGATTTCTGCCATTTATCATCATTAGTTATCCATAGGTATACCTATACCCCCTACCTTGTGAGCCACCCTCCTGCCTCCCACACCATTGCAACTTAATTGGTCCCCTTTATTTATTTTTGGTTTTACTTCTTTGCTTTAGGAGATAGATCCAAAAACATTTTGCTATTTTTTATGTCATTGTTTTTCTGTAGGGGGTTTTGGTTTCAATCCATCTTGAGTTTGTTTTTGTATATGATCCAAGAGAAAGTTCTAATTTCATTCTTTTACAAGAAATTATCCAATTATTCCTGAACAGATTATTGAGAAGAATATCTTTTCTCCATTGTATGTTCTTGCCAGCTTTGTCGTTGATTAACTTATCATAAGTATGCGGGTTTATTTCTGGGCTCTCTATTTATGTGTTTGTTTTTGTACAATTACCATACTCTTTTGATAAATGTAGCTTTGTAGTACAGTATGAAGTCAGAGGCTGTGATTCCTCCAGTTTAGTTCTTCTTTCACAAGATGGCTTTAGCTATTCAGGGTCTTTGGGGTATATATATATATATATATATATACACACATTTTAAAATTATTCCTTCTAGTTTTATGAAAAGTGCCTTTGGTATTTTGATAGAGATTGCATTGAATCTATAGATTGCCCAGGTTAGTGTGGTCTGTATTAGTGCTCTCAGCCCATGAAAATGATCTATCTTTTAACCTCTCGCTTCATTTAATTCTTTGATCTTCTATGCCTTATCTCATATTAGTAATGTAAATAAATCAAGATAAGCACTTTAGCTTGATTTTGTTTTACTGAAGATTTATAAAATACTTTTTACTAAACTGCATGCATGTTCAATTGTGTCTGACTTTGTGACTCCATGGACTGTAGCCCACCAGGCTCCTCTGTCCATGGAATTTTCCAGGCAAAATAGTGGAGGGGGCTGCCATTTCCTACTCAGGTGAGCTCCATGACCCGATGCTTGAACCTGTGACTCCTACATTGGCAGACAGATTCTTTACTGCTGCACCACCTTGGAAGCTAACTACTCAAGTATTGATTTCTAATTTCTCCTAAGAAAGAGACACATAATTCTTTGTTGACATAATTAATAGGATAATGACAATTGAGTATTATGATATAAGGGAGTATACATTTTATACCTCGCAATAATTATCATAATTGTTTACATTATATTTTATAGTTTATGAAAAACTTCATTTATGGAGATATAACATCCTCATATCTAGCCTCTGATGTTCTTTGTTTTATGTTATTTTATAGATATAGAACTTGAGGATGAGATAATTTTAAGTAACTAATGTAAACTTACCCAAATCAACATTTTGAAGCAGTGGGGTAAAACTCACATCTTTTGATTGAATTTTCCAGGTTATATCTCACATGTTATTTACTGGACAGAAAATAATGCACTCAGTGCATTATAAATGCAAACTTGGCATTATAGTCCATCAATTTAGAACAGTTCAGAAAAAGAAGGGATGTCTATGACCTTGGATAGTTGTAAATGTAGCATGGTTTCTAGCAGGAAGAAAGATAGGAATTAGAGAGAAGAGTTACTTACTTTTGTTTCTCAGCAACCTAGGAAGCCATGGTTTACTTGGTTTGATTTCAGGGCAGAGAAGGTGGGTAGGCCTAATTCTGACAGCCAGGGCTCTTGGGCAGCATGATTCTTATCACTGAAGCTAGGTACTTGTCTTCTTGCTTCACTCTGCACTGGGACTAAATGATCATTATTTCATTTCAGTTCAGTTCAGTTCAGTTGCTCAGTCGTGTCCAATTCTTTGCAACCCCATGAATGGCAGCACGCCAGGCCTCCCTGTCCATCATCAACTCCCGGAGTTCACTCAGACTCACGTCCATCGAGTCAGTGATGCCATCCAGCCATCTCATCCTCTGTCATTTAGCATCCCCCAAAACACCTATCCAGGCAAGAGGATGAGCTAGCTGTTGTCTGAGTTGTCTGTTTAATGGTCTGATAAGTGCCAGTGATCATGGTGACTGTCACATAATAGATATGTTTTCTAAACTTACTATTGTTCAGGCTCAGGGTCAATATTTGAATTCAGGATTGTCTGGATTTTTCTGTAGCCTATATTATTCCCCCATACCATGTAACTTAGGTCTACTATACTTTCTTATATGCCAATCAAATATTTTATTTTTATATGAAAAAAAGTGTTTGGAAATTAAATGTACTATTTATGTTTTTGAAAAATAAAGATTTACATTTCTAAGTATTAAATCATTATTTATTGAGAAATTGTATTTGGAAGTTCATTTGTTATTTATATTATTTGAAATTACAAATCAATTATCATAACTATATTCTACATTTATTTTTAAATGTGCATATATTTTATCATCTCTTCTTTCTTCCAGTGAGGAAGAAATTTTAAAATTGCTATAAAATTGCAGAAATAATACAGACTAACAATAAAATACTTGAATTATTCCAGAGTCCATAAAGTAAAAAGTGAGTTTCTAGCTCTGCTTCCTTTCTAGAGTTAATTGCTACTGAAACTTTCTATCTGTCTTTGCATTCCTTTTTTTAACAGAAATATCCAATTCTACACATTTTTATGCAGATTTCTTTTATCACATTTGACAGTATATCATGGACAACCTTGTATATTAGCATGTTGATCAGTCTCATGCTTTCCATTTCCTCTTTTATGTGCCATATCCAATTTAGCAAGTCCTATCAGATCAACCTGAAAATGTATCTAGAATCATTACACTTACTGCAGCTATCCTATTCCAGGATTTATCTCCTCTTACTTTGACTGTTTCAGTAGCATCTTTGATGATTCTTCCTCACTTGCCTTTTGCAGCCTGTTATCCAGGGAGTGGCAAGAATGACCCACTTAAAATATAAGCCAGATATTGTCACTCCTCACAAAACCTTCCAGTCATTTGAAGTCTTAAGAGTAAAAGCCAGACTCCTCAGTATAAGCTGCTTGAGTCTTAGTGATCTTTGCTTGTTAGCTATCTTTTTGAACTCATTTCTTACCACTCCCACCCTTGCACACTGAACTCCAGACACACTGGCCCCTTGCTGTTTCTCAGATAAGCTGTGCTTGCTGCCACCTCATGCCTTTTGATATATTTATACTTCTTTTAATGCTTTTCTCCCAGACATATCCTTGTCTTGCCCTCTCAGTTAAGTTTCAAATATCACTTGATTATTTCCTATAAAGGAAGTCCCTCAATCACTCATAACTCACTTACCTTATCTCACCAAAAAGTCCCTCAATCACTCACGACTCCCTTACCTTATCTCACCTTATTTTTCTCTATAGCACTTTTTACCACTGATATTTTGTTTAATTCTTTTCAAACATTTTCTTTAAAACAAGCTGTCAGCTAATAAACATTCCATGAAAACAGAAAATTTGTCTTACATTTTCACTGATTTGTACCTAAATAGAACACTGTCTGGCACATAACAGGTTCCTAATAAATGTTTGTTGAATGAATTATTGAATAATTTGAATGATTAATGAGCTACATTAACAGGTATAATACATTCTAAAGTATATATCAGCTCTAATTTATCCACTGCCCTATTGTAGATAGTTCAGTTCTTTCACTCATTTATGTCCGACTCTTTGTGACCCCATGTTACTGAAGCAGACCAGGCCTCCCTATCCATCACCACCTCCCAGAGTCTACCCAAACCCATGTCCATTGAGTTGATGATGCCATCCAACCATCTCATCATCTGTTGTCCCTTTCTCCTCCTGCCTTCAATCTTTCACAGCCTCAGGGTCTTTTTCAATGAGTCAGTTCTTCGCATCAGGTGGCCAAAATATTGGAGTTTCAGCTTTAGCATTGGTTCTTCCAGTGGATATTCAGGACTGATTTACTTTAGTATATTTCATGTGTCTCTAATTTTTCACTACTAGAAAAATTGCTTAGTAAACATTCTTGTGCTATATTTCTGTAGACATGTTTCTAAAAGAACAAATACTGTATCAACCAAAATACATTTTCGATTTGGTATGTTATCGAAGAGTCGGACACAACTGAGCGACTTAACTTTCACTTTTCACCTTCATGCATTGGAGAAGGAAATGGCAACCCACTCCAGTGTTTGTGCCTAGAGAATCCCAGGGTTGGTGGAGCATGGTGGGCTGCGGTCTATGGGGTCGCACAAAGTCAGACATGACTGAAGCAACTTAGCAGCAGCAGCAAGATACCCTAAAAAAGTTGTATCATCTGTATGTTTCCAATAATGAGTGTTGTTATACATAGGAGTGCTATATCTCTTACATTTATTCAGGTCTTTGTGTATTTTAATGAATTCAATCATACATGTGAATAGACTTGATATTTATTTGTATATCTATATAAAAAGCATTTAAGATATTCGGTAATGCATACTTTCCAAGAAAGCAGCAGTAAAACACTTTAAGTACATGAAGAATTTCCACTATTGCTGTGAAAGTTAGAGTAGGTCACAGTATTCCCAGTCTTTTTTGAGCTCATTTTTGGTAAATTTCAAGATTAATGTCAGAAAGGAGTATATGAAGATGATGAGTATAGGAGATGATGTACCTACAGAAGCAGACAGAAACTTTTAAATTAGGGTCAAGGTTGGTGCTTTTTATTGAATGGTCTTTATTTTAACCTTCACAGACAGAATTCAATGATTGAAAAAGATATATAATGAAAACCACTCATTTTATTATCCATGTCAGTGGATCTGTTATTTCCCACCTTCTCATCCATTACTCTAATGACTTTTTAATGTATTTTAATTAAAAAAAATAGGATGGATTTAAATTATTACAAGTAAGAGCAAATATAAACTGGTTTGTGTGATATGAAGAATGCTTTCCAGAAGTCAGCTGAAGAATCTTTTGCTGATAGCTGTGAGGGATAAAAAGTATTTAAAACAATTGCCTTTTTATATTACATTAATCAATATTCAGCGGAAAATTCAGTAATAAGTATGCCCTCTGTGTTCCTGGGCAAATGTTTCAACAGGTCAGTGTCTAAAGGTTGCTAAATGGAAAAACATTTCATACTGTAAAAATAACATGAAAAAAATTTAGAACATTATTCAGTACATATGAATCTCTTTACAGGTATCTTTGTAAGCTATTCACACAGAGAAGTGGTTTACAGATTGGTAATTAGAAAAATATTCTTCCTTTACATTCTCCCCTGTCCAGAAAGTTTAATGAGAAACTGCTTATGAGTCACATAGGTGACAGTAAGTAATCCTGATGAGTGAATCAGCAAGTTTAAGGATATCTAGATAGCTATGACCCACTGAACTAACGACTGTTCCTAACCCAGCATAATTCAAATGGATGCAAAATCTTACCCAAGGCTGGAAAACACTTTTAAGGTTCTGGGAGGAAATCTAATGGACTCTGTTGGTATTTTCATTCTTCTGTTGAATATCATGCCTATGGAATGAAACAGAGATAAATGAAGAAAACAACAGGTTACAGAGGTTAGAATTCCATAAAAAAAAAAGGTGTCTGGAAGCTAGAAGATGTATTTTACAAAGACCTGAATGAATCAACTTGTCAAGAAAATTAAGCATTAAAATAAAGGGGGAAGGGAGTTGTCCAGATAATACCACAAACCTAGTACAGTAGAGAGACTAGAAGGTATAGAAAATTTGAATCACAGTGATGAGAAAAATAAAAATTGAATGAAGTAGAATATTTATGGACTTAGCTTCTGTATATTGAACAGAGCAAGGATAATGTTCAGAGTGATTTGGAAAATAATAATAAGTCTTTGAAAGGAATTTGTGTAACAGCAGTATGATGGCATTGATGGGTCAAAGTTTAGAACACAAACTGAAGGGAAATTTATGAAGTTGAAGAGTATTTGGAGAATATTTGGAATAAAGGAGAAAAAGTAGTTTTTGACAATGTTGGATGACTAAGGACATTATTGTATTTTATAGAGGTTCTCAGTTTAATTTTGAAAATGTGAATCAAATTAAGATCTCAAATGGGGCCTCTACATACCTGGAAATTTCATATATGCAGAAATATGTTTTACTTACCTTTAATGAAACTTTTCTATTTCACAATGTAAATAATTTGTAACTGGGAATATATTAGAGATTTGAGAACCTTGTAATTGCAAAGAATAATAAAAGTTATTAAATTTCAATCACTTACAATTACTGTCAATAGAGCACTGAATGGAATTGTGAAAATAGTGCAATCCTTGGGAGTAAGTAACCAAGTTACATTAGAATTCTCATTAGTTGAGTAAAATAAGGTGGCTGAAAAAAGTAATAATTTATTTCTCTTAATTTTTATTTAACTTAGGAATCTCCCTCCCAAAACTGAACTAGTAGATCACAAGTAGAAATAATAGTAAAACTATGCCTCATAGCAGTAGGTTCAAGAGAGTGTGAAATCTCAGCAGTGGGAATTTTTGGGTCTGTATTCTGTTGTTTTCCAATAATGTGACTCAAATGCTTATTGAATAATGGGCTCTTTCTTCATTATCTACTATCATGTTTCCTCTAAGAAATTTTCAGTTCTGCTGTTTGCTGATTCTCTGACTTGGGAAGTGGATCACTTTTAAAGTGACCCAACTTCTGTAAGATTTAGTCATCCTTATATGTAAAATGTGGATAATATTATATACCTTATAGATGTTTGTGAGGACTGAAGGTGATTTGCGTATGAAGTCTTAACACAGTTAACACAGTGGTTATACTCATTCAATAAGTACTATTAATAATATTGATCAATGCTTTAATATTGATAATGATATTTCTTTGATTTAGATGTTCATGTACTGACCTTTTGCCTGGCGTTTTTACTGTATATATTTGTTGGAGGGTGAGATGGTTGATAAAGAGATATTAACACTAAGTGCTCATTTGTTATTTCTGTTGCTAAAATTCAGCCTTCATAGTCATATTGGTGAGTCTCCATCAATAATTATCTTACTTTTATCTTCAAAGGTTCACCTTTGCTCCATTATGATTGCTAAATGGATCATCAAGGGGCAGGATTAAAAGCAGCAGGGAGACTAGTTGTATGACAGTTGCAACAGTACTAGTAATAGTTGATTACTATTTGAACAAAGTTGTTGGTAACACAGATGGAGACAAATGATGTGTGTTGTATGTGTTTTCAAAGTAAAGCTAATACCAATTGAATTATTTGTCAGATATGATGGGGAAATAAGTAAAGGATCACTGTTAGAGCATTGCCTTGACTGCCTGGTAGATTGCAGATTGTGGTTGCAGTTACTAAGATGGGTAAGACTGACTGAAGAGCAGAGGTGTAGAGAACAAGAATCAAGACTTTTATTGCAACTATGTTTTGTGATGCCTATTAGACAGCTGAGCAAACATGTGAAAAAGAATGTTGTATATATGAGTTCAGAGTTCATTGAAGAAGTCAGAGCACTAAATACAAATTTGGGAATTATTGATATGAAGATGATATTTTAAATCATCAGACTGATTGAGATCACCTAGTAAAAAAATGTAGACTTAAAAAAATAATCCTTTATAAGATTTGCTTCAGCATTGCTCTCATGGTCTTTCTGGTAACTCTGTATAATAAACGTTCAGATTTAGATCCAAGCGCTAACTGGCCCTCCCATCTACACCCTACCTGCACACCATGTTTCTCTTAGTTCACATTTCTGAAACGGAATATCTGATTGACCTGTATTTCCTAATAATTAAGATAAGGGTTTACCTCCCTTCACTAACCTAGGTAACTTTTCTATGGATTACAAACCAATATTTTCAGTATATACTCCATATTAGATATTATGCTATACATTGTACTTGTTTTATCTCATAAATGATTGAAATAACCAATGATGAAGGCAGTTTAAATTTTATTTCATTGATTGTAAATTAAAAATAAAAATAAATCTCCTGGATCATGCAGTTTGTAAAGTATGAATTTGGGATTTACAGACAAGCCTATGTAACTTCAAAATCTAAATTTAAGAAGAAAAAGTTATAAGAATTTAAGCCTAAATTGCTTGTCACCATGTTTACATGAACAAACTCCATGTACTGTATGGCAGACAAAAACCATTTTTCCCTGTGACTAGCTCCATCCCTTCTTTTTTCTAAGGTACTATAGAAATCAGTAAATTCTGTTTTTTAATTAAGACTATTCAACTCACAGATGGACTGTCTTAATATAGCTATGATGTACAATGGAGAAAGTGATGAAAATTACTATTTAATATACTTATTAATAACTGTCGCATAATTAATAAAGGTATAATTCACATACTATAAAAATCACATACTTGAAGTACACAATTCAGTATGTTCAGCATTGTGCAAACATCCTCCCAAAGAGACCCCTGTATTCATTAACAGTCCTTCTCAGACCCCTCCCACCTCAACGTACCCCAGCCCCTAACACTAGGCAAGCATCAATCTACTTTTCACCTCTATAGATTTGCCTATTCTGGACATTGCATCTAAGTTGAATAATACTTTATATATAGTGTTTTTTTGACTAGCTTATTTCACTTATTAATAGCATAATGTTGTAAAGATTCATCTATGTTTTAGCATGGATTTCTTTTTTTCATTTAGCATTTATTTATTCCTTTATATATTATTTTATTCCTTTATTTATTCCTTTATATATATATAAAGGAATAAAGGAATATATATATATACACCGAATTTTGCTTAACCATTCAAATGTTGGTGGATATTTAGGTTATTTTCACTTTTAGTTAGTATAATAATGCTGCTGTGAACATTCATTTATAAGTTTTTGTATGGCAAAATGTTTTAATTTTTATTATTGTCTGTTATTTTGTTTATCTAATGGGTGTTAAGCTGTTTCACAGCTTGGTTTTTATTTGTTTCCCTAATAGTTAATGATTTGAGAGCCTTTCATATGCTTATTAGCAATTTGCCTATTTTCTTTGGGAAATTTTCTATTCAAATCCTGTGCCCAGTTTTTAATTTTATTGTCTTTTTTGTTGTCTAGTTGAAAGAGTTCTTCACACTGGATACAAATTCTTTGTTTGGTATACAATTTACAAATAGTTCCTCCCATTCTGTGGATTGTTACTTTCTTTATGGTATTATTTGCACCACAGAGGTTTTAAATTTTGAAGTCCAAGTAATCTACTTGTTTTCTTTTGTAGCTTGTTCCTTCAATTTCATATTTAAGAAATCACTGACTAGTCCAAAGTCACAAAGATTTACTCCTATGTTTTCTTTTAAGATTTACATTGCATTAGCTCTTACATTTAATGCTATGAATCATTTGGTATTAATGTTTGTATACAGTGGAAGAAAGTGATCCAGCTTTATTCTTTTGCATGTAACTATCTAGTTGTCTTGAATATTCTGTTTTTTTTTTTCAGTAATAAATGCAATGTTTATGAAATGGGGAAGAAAGCTTGGGGAAATTAGGGAAATTTTTGAGAGTTTCCTAAGGTGTGGATAGAATTTCATTGGTAGAGGAGTACTAGGGAAGAGAATGTTATACATAGGTGAAAGAGAGAAAGGAGCAAAAAAGTTAAAATAATGATTTCTTTTTGGCTGTATCATGGTTCGCCAAAACCCAAAACCTAAGCATAAACCCAGAAAAAAGGCTTAAGTGCAGATGTCTTGGGTAGGTGCCTTGGAGTTCTTTGCCACTGGAGGCAAACGAGCTGTTGTGTCTATAAACCAGTTCTCTAGAGTCCTTTGTGTTGATTCACCAGAGTTTGTGACCTCCTCTATCAGTTTTGGAAAAGGGAAAGGCTACCTACTCCAGTATTCTGGCCTGTCATTTTTGGAATCATCCTCGAAGTGATTTGGCTTGCTTTTAAGTTGATGGGTTTGGGGTATGAGAATTGTTACAGTGGAGGAAAGTGTAGTATAGGATAGGGGTTTGGGATAATGGCTTAATTGTCAGGGCTGACATAGGCCTTGATGGCTTCTGGTCTTGAGCATTTTTGGTTCAGCAGTTTTAGCTCATCATTTTTTCTCACTGGTTTCTGTTGTTGTTGTTCAGTTGCTAAGTCGTGTCAAACTCTTTGCGACCCCATGAACTGCAGCATGCCAGGCTTCCCTATCCTTCAGTATCTCCCAGAGTTTGCTCAAACTCATGTCCATTGAGTCAGCGATGCCATCCAACCATCTCATCCTCTGTCACTTCCTTCTCCTGCCGTCAATCATTCCCAACATTAGAGTCTTTTCCAATGAGTCAGATCTTCACATCAGGTGACCAAAGTATTGGAGTTTCCACTTCAGCATCAATCCTTCCAGTGAATATTCAGGATTGATTTCCTTTAGAACTAATTGGTTTGATTTCCTTGCTGTCCAGTCTTCTCCAGCACCACAATTCGAAAGTGTAAATTTTTCAGCACTCAGCCTTCTTTATGGGCTTAATTTCACATCTGCATAGGGCTACTAGAAAAACCATAGCTTAGACTATATGGACCTTTGTTGGCAAATGATGTCTCTACTTTTTAATATGCTGTTTAGGTTTGTCATAGCTTTCCTTCCAAGGAGCAAGCATCTTTTCATTTCGTGGCTGCATTTATGGTCCATTTGTTTCTTATTTGCCTCATTTCTGAGGGCTTCCCTTGTGACTCAGCTGGTAAAGAACCCGCCTGCAATGCAGGAGACCTAAATTCAATTCCTGGTTTGGGAAAAACCCTGGAGAAGGGAAAGGCTACCCACTCCAGTATTCTGGTCTGGAGAATTCCATGGACTATATAGTCTATGGGGTCGCAGAGAGTCGACAGGACTGAGCGACTTTCACTCACTCACTCACTCATTTCTGAGATGTGTGATCTGTTAGTCAGTGCCACAGATCCTGATGTATCAGTCAGTGCCTCTTAGCTGCCATTCAAGTCTGGCTACCCATTTTTTCATTTAAAACAATTACTTCTGCCTTCCTCTTGTATTTAAGTGTCACTGTCTGGCCTCTGCTATTCAAAAATCCCATCATTCTTACTGAAACTAGGTAAACAATTTCATAAGCAGACTCCTAACTCTATCCTTTATTGATCAATAATCCCTTTTATCTAAATGAAAGGAGAATATTTTCATTGTTGGATTTTATCGAGAAATTAATTTGTAGCCTATAAGCTTAAAAGAGGTGGAGAGGGAGATTTTGTGTTTTTGTTTGTTTGTTTAAATTTTTTTTTAATAAAAAAAAATAAAACTCCCCATCCTCCCGCAAGTTGTGGCCGATCATCTTCCTTCGCTCCACCGCCGCCTTATCTTCGGCGCTCAAGGTGCACCCCATGGCGGCGGCGAAAGAAGGGACCGGGCCAGGGCTCACTCAAAAACCGCGGAGACTGCGGCTTGGCAGGCAGAGACAGAGTCTACTGCTGGGCGGTGGCCCTCTCCGTCCGAGAGAGAGATTTTGAAGAGAGTAGGACATGAATTTTAGCAAACTCCTTGTGATGGTGGAAGACAGAGGAGCCTGGCATGCTGTGGTCCATGGGGTGATAGAGTCAGACACAACTTTCTTCTGACTGAACGGCAACAACATCAACAAGGCTTTGTCTTGCTAGATATCTACCTGAGGTGAGGCCATTTCTATTGACCCACAGATTTTAGGGAAATCTGGGGACTCAGGTTCTCAAATATACTTATCTGTCTCTGTTCTAGATCTTAGATCTTTCCCTATCCATGCTTGACTTTATGTGAGAGATTCAACAAGGCTGTGAATTCATCCTTCTCTGAAGTTTGGTTCTTAGCACAGTCAGATCCTGAGCTGGTTAGCATCTCTAACACCATTTGGCTGTAAGAGACTAGTGTCTCTGTGCATGTTAAGTCACTTTAGCTGTGTCCAATTCTTTGTAACTCTATGGATTGTAGTCTGCCAGACTCCTCTGTCCATAAAATTTCACAGGCAAGAAATTGGATTGACTTACCATGCCCTCCTCCAGGGGATCTTCTCGACCTCGGGAGTGAACCCACATCTCTTATGTCTCCTGTATTGGCAGGTGGGTTCTTTACCACTAGCACCAGCTGGGAAGCCTGTGTATCTGTAAATGATATTATTTTAAAAAATGATATTTGATTTCATACTATGTGGGCAATTTGTCTTGGCTGAATTGAGCATGTCATTTTTCTTTCCTCAGTGCTATGATGGCATTTAACAGTAACTGTTGTCCTTATAATTACCTATAGGAATGCAACACTTATAATATTCTTGTTCACCACAGGTAGGAATGTTAGTAATTGAGATACTTTAGAATGCCAGAGGATTATCACTACTCACTCACTACAGCACTGAATTCTTGTTACCATTTGGCTAGATAGTAATCCAGTTATAGGGCTACTTGATTCCTAGAATTCTTTTGTTTTGTTTTGCTTTGTTTGATACCAGTTGACTTAATGGCAGTTCCCTTGTGATCTGATGCTGAGATAAGACTTTGAATGCAGGTAGTTTAATGGTTGATGCGGGCAGCATTGGTCAGAGGGGAAAACTGATACAGAAAAAAACGAGTGCTTTAATAAGCTAGTTAATATCATGGATAGCTGGAGATTAATCCCATTGGGATGTTCAGGGAAATGGTATAAAACTACATCTCATACACTAAATTCCATGATTCATCTGTAGAGGGCTTTTCCCCAAGGGATGTTTATTCTTTAGCGGTTCTGATCTGTGTACACACAGACACTTATGCAATTTTGAGGAATAAAATGACAGCCCTCATGTACAAAATTGTTAGAGAAACCTGAAAGGTCAAGGAAGTGGGCAGCTTGCTGACAGCATATGCTGCAGGGAAGATGTGAAATTAATGTTAATTTTGTGCAGTCTCAAAAATGACAGAATGATCTCTGTTTCCAACACATACCATTCAATATCACAGTAATCTAAGTCTATATGCCCCGATCAGTAATGCTAAAGAAACTGAACAGTTCTATGAAGACTTACAAGAACTTCTAGAACTAATACCACAAAAAAGATGTCCATTTCAGCATAGGGGAGTGGAATGCAAAAGTAGGAAGTCAAGAAGTACCTGAAGTAACAGGCAAATTTGGCCTTAAAGTACAAAATGAAGCAGGGCAAAGGCTAACAGACTTTTGCCAAGAGAACACACTGGTTGTAGCAAACACTCTCTTCCAACAACACAAAAGAAGACTACACATGGACATCACCAGATGCTCAATACTGAAATCAGATTGATTATATTCTTTGCAGGCAAAGAGTCGTAGGCAAAGAGTCGTAAGCTTGGTACAGTGAACAAAAACAAGACTGGGAGCTGACTGTGGCTCAGATCATGAACTCCTTATTGCCAAATTCAGACTTAAATTGAAGAAGTTAGGGAAAAACACTAGACCATTCAGGTATAACCTAAATCAAATTTCTTATGATTATACAGTGGAAGTGAGAAATATATTCAAGGGATTAGATCTGATTTGCAGTGTACCTAAAGAACTATGGATGGAACTTCATGACATTGTACAGGAGGTGGTGATCCAGACCATCTTCAAGAAAAATAAAGGCAAAAAGGCAAAACGGTTGCCTGCAGAGGCCCTACAAATAGCTGAGAAAAGAAGAGAAGCTAAAGGCAGAGGAGAAAAGGAGACATATACCCTTTTGAATGCAGAATTCCAAAGAATAGCAAGGAGAGATAAGAAAGCCTTTCTCGGTAATCAATGCAAAGAAATAGAGGAAAAGAACAGAATGGGAAAGACTAGAGATCACTTCAAGAAAATTAGAGGTACCAAGGGATCATTTCATGCAAAGATGAACACAATGAAGGACAGAACTGGTAAGAACCTAACAGAAGCAGGAGATATTAAGAAGATCTGGCAAGAATACACAGAAGAGAGCTACAAAAAAGATCTTCATGACCAGATAACTACGATGGTGTGATTACTCACCTAGAATGAGACATCCTGGAATGTGAAGTCAAGTGGGCCTTAGGAAGTATCACTACAAACAAAGCTAGTGGAGGTGATAGAATTCCAGTTGAGCTATTTCAAATCCTAAAAGATGATGCTATGAAAACGCTGCACTCAATATTCCAGCAAATTTGGAAAACTCATCAGTGGCCACAGAACTGGAAAAAGTCAGTTTTCACTCCAATTCTAAGGAAGGGCAATGCCAAGTAATATTCAAACTATCTCACAGTTGCACTCATCTCACACCCTAGTGAAGTGATGCTCAAAATTCTCCAAGGGAGGATTCTGCGGTACGTAAACCATGAACTTCCAGATGTTCAAGCTATATTTAGAAAAGGCAGAGGAANTGCCAAGTAATATTCAAACTATCTCACAGTTGCACTCATCTCACACCCTAGTGAAGTGATGCTCAAAATTCTCCAAGGGAGGATTCTGCGGTACGTAAACCATGAACTTCCAGATGTTCAAGCTATATTTAGAAAAGACAGAGGAATCAGAGATCAAATTAGCAATATCCATTGGATCATAGAGCAAGAGAATTCCAGAAAAAAACACCTACTTCTACTTTATTGACTACACCAATATGTTTGTGTAAATCACAAAAAAAACTGGGAAATTCTTCAAGAGATGGGAATACCAGACCACTTGACCTGCCTCTTGAGAAATATGTATGCAGGTCAAGAAGCAGCAGTTAGAATTGGACATGGGACAACAGAGTGGTTCCAAATTGGAAAAGGAGTACGTCAAAGCTGTACATTGTCACTTTGCTTATTTTACTTATAGGCAGAGTACATCATGCAAGATGCTGGGCTGAATGAAGCACAAGCTAGAATCAAGATTTCTGGGAGAAATATCAATAGCCTGAGATATGCAGATGATACCACCCTTATGGCAGAAAGTGAAAAGGAACTTAAAAGCCTCTTGATGAAAGTAAAGAGAGTGAAAAGCCAGTTTTAAGCTGGCTTAAAACTCAACATTCCAAAAACTAAGATCATGTCATCCGGTCCCATCTGTTCATGGCAAATAGATAGGGAAACAATGGAAACAGTGAGAGACTTTAGTTTCTTGGGCTCCAAAATCACTGCAGTTGCTGACTGCAGCCATGAAACTGAAAGACGCCTGCTCCTTGGAAATAAAGCTATGACCAAACTAGACAACATATTGAAAAGCAGAGACATTACTTTGCCAACAAATTTCCATCTAGTCAAAGCTATCATTTTTCCAGTAATCATATATGGATGTGAGAGTTGGACTATTAAAAAAAAAAAAAAAAAAAACAAGCTGAGCACTGAAGAACTGATGCTTTTGAACTGTGGTTTTGGAGAAGACTCTTGAGAGTCCCTTGGACTGCAAGGAGATCCAACCAGTCCATCCTAAAGGAAATAAACCCTGAATATTCATTGGAAGGACTGATGCTGAAGCTGAGACTCCAGTACTTTGACCACCTGATGCAAAAGACTAACTCCTTGGAAAAGATCCAGATGCTAGAAAAGATTGAAGGCAGGAGGTAAAGGGGATGATGGAGGATGAAATGGCTGGATGGCATCACAGACTCAATGGACTTGAGTTTGAGCAAGCTCTGGGAGTTGGTGGTGAACAGGGAAACCTGGTGTGCTGCAGTCCATGGGGTCTCAAACAGTCAGACTTGACTTAGCAACTGAACTGATTGAATATCAAAGCATGGAGCTCGTTGAATGTCATTCAGGCAAGAACTCAAATTTGATTATCTCTCTATTAAGAAAGTTACACTGAAGTGGCTTATTGTATAAACTGGGGAACAGAGACTGAATTAGGTAGTATAGTGGAAGTGGATTATAGCATGGTCTTTCTTCTATTTCCTGCTCTAATTAGGACCTGCTCCCAGTCTTAGTACTAAATTGAGTTTTAGAAGTATTCACTAGATAGGAGAGCATTCTGAATGTACTACAGTAGGATTTCAGATCAAAAGAGATCCAGTTCTTAAAACAATTGGGGATTTAGCATGAATGTAGGCAAGTGTTCCTAAGATTAATTTTCTGTATTCCATTGTGAAGATTCACAGGAAATTTCCTCTTCACCTTGAATTTTAAGTATCTTGTTTTACCTAAAGCACTTTACCTTTATTCTGACAGAAACAACGATGTGTAGAGAGAAGCAGCAAAGTCCATACTTGCATTTCCTAGACTGCTGGACTTGTTCAGTCACCTACATGTGCCCTTTGAATCCATTTTGTAATTCTTCATTTCTAGTAGTGATTTGACAAAGACAAGAATCAGAAATTATATGTGTATGAAAAACATAGGTGATAAAGGAGAACATATTGGGGAGTGTGTTTTGGACTATTTTGAGACCCATTTAGAAACAAAAGAGTAAAAACTAATGAGATGTTTGTACACCTTAATCACTGTTCTAGTAGTATGTGCATTAATATGTCATCTCCATAAAGAACACCAACAGGCAAATTAGGCTAATTCACCCACTCATACAAACTTTCTTCCCTTACAAAACTTTGTCCACTCTGACTGTTTCTGGGATTTATACTCAAAACTGTCCAACTTTCCCATGTTGAGGAGGACCTTGTTACTGGGGGAACTTTAGTTTGGCTTTCTGCTTTTTCTTGGAGGTATTCTCTACAAGTGTTACAACTTTCTGCAACAAATCCAGCGGAAAGATCTCTGTATTGTGCAGTAGCTTCCTAGACATGCTTGGGTATTTCTGTATCCACAATGGAGACAATTTATTCCCAGAGAACTCATCATGTGCCATGTAGTATTGTTCTTTCTATAGTTTCCCTTGTTTTTTTTTTTTAAACCCTAGACACATCATCTGTCTATATAAACTTAAAAAAAAAAAAAACTGTGGTAATAAGATATTATACAAATGTCTAGCTTGGGCAAAGTAATAACATCATATCTCCAAAATATCACAACCACATTTTCAAATTTGTCGAGATTAGAAGGAATCACACTTTTCATGTGGCTCTCTCCTTTCAGTTCAGTTCAGTTCAGTTGCTCAGTTGTGTCTGACTCTTTGTGACCCCATGAATTGCAGCACGCCAGGCCTCCCTGTCCATCACCAACCTCCAGAGTTCACTCAGACTCACGTCCATTGAGTCAGTGATGCCATCCAGCCATCTCATCATCTGTCATCCCTTTCTCCTCCTGTCCCCAATCCCTCTCAGCATGAGACTCTTTTCCAATGAGTCAACTCTTCACGTGAGGTGGCCAAAGTATTGGAGTTTCAGCTTTACTATCATTCCTTCCAAAAAATACCCAAGACTGATCTCCTTTAGAATGGACTGATTGGATCTCCTTGCAGTTCAAGGGATTCTCAAGAGTCTTCTCCAACACCACAGTTCAAAAGCATCAATTCTTTGGCGCTCAGCTTTCTTCACAGTCCAACTTTCACATCTATACATGACCACTGGAAAAACCGTAGCCTTGACTAGATGGACCTTTGCTGGCAAAGTAATGTCTCTGCTTTTGAATATGCTATCTAGGTTGGTCATAACTTTCCTTCCAAGGAGTAAGCATCTTTTAATTTCATGGCTGCAGTCACCATCTGCAGTGATTTTGGAGCCCCTCAAATTAAGTCTGACACTGTTTCCACTGTTTCCCCATCTATTTCCCATGAAGTGATGGGACCAGATGCCATGATCTTCGTTTTCTGAGTGTTGAGCTTTAAGCAAACTTTTTCACTCCCCTCTTTCACTTTCATCAAGAGG